>WWET01004757.1:30916-51623 GCA_011038615.1 Limnodynastes dumerilii | reverse complement strand
ATATATTTATATTTATTTATACAGTGTTGTACCAAGAAATCAGCACTACCCACATAAGATACAATGTAGCAGAGAGGCATGTCCAAAATAGTGAGGGTTTAATAAGTGCACCAAAAACACAAATTCACAATCTGCAGTATAGTGCAATTCGTAAACACATGGCAAAAAACTCATGAAATGGCCGTTATAGCCAGAATAGCTGTCCAATGTGCTGGAGAAGTCCAATAATAAATGGAAAAACCACAGGTAATGTTCATAGAATATAGGCAAATAAATCTTAGAGAAAGTCATTAAATGCACAAAAGGGCAGGTAAGCAATCAGCATGATACTTAAGCCAAAGAAATGAGCAAGTCCCGACGACTGTCGTTTCGGTGCAGATGCACCGTCCTCAGGGGAAACAAACTGCTTGAGTGGCTGTACTGAAAGAGAAGCAGATATAAAACAAAGGTATATATAACTATATATGTGCAAGTAATAAAGCATACATGTTCACAAAAAACACGTTAAATTAAGTTCTTCATTAAGTCCATTAAGAGTTATGGATTTAAACAAATATGTGAGTCTGGCCTCCTTTTGTAGGAGCAGCGTCTTTCTGTCACCACCACATCTTAGTGGTGGGATCTGGGATACAGGCATAAACTTGAAGTCTTTCATAGAGTGCTTCATAATGTTGAAATGTCTCGCTACCGGAGGAGTCTTTGAGTCCATCTGAAAAAAAGCCTTCTTGATGGAAGATCAATGCATGGCGATTCTTTCCTTAAACATCCGTGTGGTTTTGCCCACATAAATTTTGGGGCAGGGGCAGAGGATGACATAGGCACAAATTTGCTGTCACAGGGTAGGCGATGTCTGATGTCAAAGGTGAGGTTCAGAGAAGGGTGAATGAAACAGTCACCTGTAATCAGGAACTGGCAGTTAACACATCCAGCGCAGTGAAAGACACCATGTTTAGGGATAACCAACTGGATTTGTTTTCATTCTGGACCAATGAATCTTTAAAGTTGGAGCTGTGTTTATAGCTTATCAAAGGGGGAATTTGCAGTGATGTCCCTAATTTTGGATTGGACGCCATTATGTGCCAGTGTTTGTTGATGGCATGTCTGATGCTGCTGGAAATATTAGAATATGTGGTGCAGAAGACCATTCTGTCAGGTTTGATGGATTGGTAGAGTCACATAGAAGAGTAGCTCTATTGAGGCCTAAGCATCTGGTTTTAGCAGCCTTAATTTCTCTGTGATTGTAGCCTCTTTCAATGAATCTTAGGCTTATCTCATCAAGTGCTTTGGGGAGTTTAGCTGGATCAGAAGTAAGTTGCGCTACCCTGATCATTTGAGAAAAGGGTAGTTCAGTTTTGAGTGGGCGAGGATGGTAACTATCTGCACGTAAAAGAGTATTTCTATCCGTAGGTTTACGGTAAATCTCAGTATGTAAACCAATGGGGACTGAATGATAGCTACATCTAGAAAGTTGATATGTTGTTTATCATAGATGAGGGTGAATCTCACAGTGTTCTCCAGATGATTGAGGTGATTAATGAAATTGGTCAATTGGAGTTCTGTGCCTGACCAAAGGAAAAAAAGGTTGTCAAAGTAGCGGACATAATGCTTGATATAGGAGGAATAAATGGGGTTACCCAAAAGGTGTTTACACTCATAATCATACATGAAAAGGTTTGCATAAGTAGGGGCTACATTGGACCCCATCGCTGTTCCTTGTTGCTGAAGATAGTATCTATGTTTAAAAAGAAAATAATTTCTGGTGAGTATAAATAAACTCCAGCAAAATCAATACAAAGTCAATGGGGGGACCAGTGTAAAGATCTGATGATTCCAATGCATGTTTGACAGCTTGCATGCCTATGTTGTAGGGAATGATGGTGTACAGACTATTTACGTCAAGAGTGACTAGAAGGTAAGGGCCATCTGTGGCATCAATTGATTGTAATTGTCTCAAAAAAAGGGGTGGAATCCTTGATATAACTAGGGATGGATTGAACAACAGGTTGTAGAAAAAAAATCAAGGTATTGGGACACAGGTTGGCTGAGGGGGGCCTCAGGATGAAATTATAGGCTTCCTGGCGAATTAATTAGGGGTTTGTGTATTTTAGGCAGGATGTAGATAAGGGGGGTAATGGGGTTGTCTTGTTTAAGAAAACAAGCAGTTTCTTTAGAGATGGTGTTATGTATCAGTACATATTCAGAAACTAACAAATAGTTATTTTACAATGTGTAATGGAGCTCTGGAGACATGGTCAAACACCTGTTGCTGGTCTCATTCAAGAGAGAAACAATGCTGGTCTACATAGTAAATTACCATACAGACAGGCTTTGACAGGTAAAGCAGGTAAAGATTACATTGTGAGGTTACAATGTTAGTGAAACTCCATGGACACACTGCAGTAAAGACATTGTCTTCTGTGACAAGAGTAAACCAGCCTCTCTTTGATTAAATCAACACCTAAAAGCTTTCCATTACATTTTCTAGCAGAATTCCACAAATCAGTCATAAAATCCATGTTAATAATAGGAATATGTACATCAACTATTGCATAGACAAAGAATCTGCAAAAGAGCGTGAAAATATGCACGTGCGCATTCATTCACTGACTGGGTGCATGTGGATAAAAATGCGCGCCTATTCACACGCATGCACGAGCGTATCTTCGCGGGCTTTTGGATTTGTATTTTTATTTCATTCACTGTGTAACAATGTTTCTGTATGTATTTTCTGTATGCTTGTAAAAACAGCAGTATTCCAATGTATTTAAATGTAATGTTTAATGTCTGTAGGAGGTTTAAATTGCAATTTATCATCGAGTAACATCTGTAAATGTTTATATAATCATGTTTAGTACTGTTACGTAGCTCTATACATTCTGTGAATATTGGTGCATATTATGTTGCGATCGCATATTGCGATCACAATTTATTACTATTACTAGATATTGGTATGAAATGAGTTTGGATAGCTAGGGTAATAAAATATGTTAATTAGACCTCCGGACTTGAACAAAGATACCAGAATTGACCAATGAAGGACGAAGGATTGAAAATCAACCAATCAACGGCGACCGGTCATAATGTCATTAACTTTTTGTCTGTAAAATGAATATAAGCAAATGCTGTACCATGCTGTAGTTAGAGGGTTTTGTACAGAAATCTGCTCCTGCGCTTTTGGTTTGGTATCAAAGTAAAGATTCTTTTTTTCTACATTGGAATACAACTTGCGACTGGAAAATCATTCATTTAAAGGTTTGCTGATTTACGCAGGATTTAAGTACATAAAGAGTGCGCAACTTGTTCGCATTTGCGTTTGGGGGCTCGTAGTCAGAGTTTATATCCCTTCGCAGGCTTCGGTCCCTAACAAAGAGTGGAATCGGTAAGGTGAGTAAAAATAAAATTTTATTTCTCAAAATAATTCCATTGTGTTAGTGGACCGGAAACTACTTAAGGGATACGGAGTTTGAATCTGGGTTAAATATAAATTGAATGTTGCGTATAATGGCAAGTTGTATTCCATAAGTATAGCCAAGATACTGTTTACCTTTCCCGCGTGCGATTTAATTTTTGCGCGATCACATTTTTACGTGAAAACACGTGTTTATCCTGATATTGCCATAGCTACCAATATATTTCTGTTGTTCTTCATTTTGACCACTAGGGGGCTATAGAAACTGCTACAGTTTTGAAAATCTGAATTGTTTTGTATTATTATTAGTAGTTTAAGTAGGTGAGTTTGTTTTCTTAGGGAGGTTAAGTTGTTTTGGTTTTTTTTCTGTTGAAAGGTTAAACTGGTTTTGTCTTGATGAGATAAGCGTGTAGTCTTCTTGGTTTGAGAAATCAGAATCCTTTCTTTTATTAGAGGGATTGTTGATTTATTAGAATTCTTGATTTAAGAATTCAGACTTTTATATGGGTTGTGATTACTTTCTTGCAAAAGAAAGTGGAGTCTTGAGTTGATTCCTTGCAAAAGTGAGTCTTGTGTTGTGATTCCTTTCTTGTAGAGAAAGTGGAGTATGTCTTGAGGCCACAGTAGAACTAGCAAAAACTATTTCACTGGGTTTTAGTCTCCTGCCGACGGGCAATCGTGTGTAGACCCACATTTGAATTGATTCCTTTTTTTGTGGAGTCTTGAGTTGATTTCCTGGCAAAAGTGAGTTTTGTGTTGTGTTGCAGAGGTGATTCCTTTCTTGCAAAAGAAAGTTGAGTCCTGTGTTGATTCCATTCTTGCAAAAGAAATGTTGAGTCGAGGGTCTACACAATATGGAGCGTTCAAGGAGATACTGCCTGGGAGTATGGAGACAGGTTCCTGCTCTAGGAGTATTTTGGAGGGGCCCTGTTGGTAGGCCAGGTATATTATGAATAGAAAATATGGTGATATGGCAATAAAATACTACTAGGAGTGGAATAAATTGACGAGTAAATGTGAGAAAGCAGTTCCAATTGTGGGCAGTTTCGATGAGAACGTTTTAAAGAATGTAGGTCTCCAGATTTCTAAGAAGCGATTTCCCACTCGGTAAGAAAAACATATGAAAGGTCTGGTTCTGTGGTAATATGAGGGTATGGAATGGTGAAAAATGGTTGCAAGCGGAACAAAGGCCACATTTCCCATGCATGCGCCACTTAAGCATGTACCTCCCTACGGGGGAGGAAACTTTGAGTAACGATTCTGGTTTCCCCATGTTTCCTCTAATGGGTTGCTATGTAATAATGATGTTTTAAAAACTGTAACTAATTTGTATCCAGTAATAGAGGAGGAGTCAAATAAATTTAAACTGAAAACTAGTACACTCATCTCTGTATCAACATTGCCCTTACATCCTGCACCCCTGGAAGCACAGACCATAGCCTCACTTCCTACATCATTATCACACACCCCCATCCTACCAACACCTAATACCAATAGTGTAGAACCACCTTCCATGGTGCAAGTCATTGATCTTTCACCCACCCATATTTGTCAGAAAAAATTGATACCACCTATGATTGCTAATCACAAAAATTGTCTAGGTTGCGTGGGACTGCATCCCATGTGTATGCTTAGTGTACCCACAGGAGCCACTGGTAGTGATGGAGCTATACCGCTACAGAATGTGACGATGTATACTCCATGGTCATGATCGGAATTGTGAACGATGATTGCGGAATTCCCGCACCCTGATAAAGATTTGGCAAAGTGTCAGAAATATATCAAGGATATTGGAAATGTGCATGAACCTACAAATAAGGATTGGAGAATATTACTCAGAGCTTGTCTTTCCTCTAGCATAAATATTTTTGAGTTTATTAGAGATTGCAGGCTAGAGGAGGATAAAGTTTTGAGTGATGCTGACAATCAAACTAACATAGACAATATTTGTAAACAATTGGAAATCACTTTTCCTATGTGGGTAGAATGGCAAAAGATTTTTACCATTAAGCAGAAGGAGAAGGGGTGAGTGACACTTTCCATACAGCATTGATGAAAATATCTAAATACACGGGTATCAGTGATACTAAGGAGAATCCCTATCATCGAGAACTGGCAGTCTCTGTTCTGATGACTGGACTCCTAGAGTCCGTAAGACAATGGATTCAGATATTAGAACCAGACTGGCAGGATTTAGATATAGTTAGGTTAAGATCTGTAGCTGTAGCACATGAGAGAAATATAATCAAACGGAAGGAGAAACAAACTGAAAAATTAATCACTCTGAGTATACAGGCCTTATAAACTAAAAATTACCCAAACCAATCCTATAATACCCAATTTAATAAGCAACCCCAAAGATTACCAATAGAATGCTTTAGATAAGGAGTAATAGGACATAGGGTAAAAGAATGCTGGGGTAAAAGGAGGCAACGGGAACCATGATAGGAGCCGAAAGAAAGGAAAGTTTTGTATCAAATGTTTTAGATCTGGAAGGATTGGACTTAAAGTTTCAGAATGTATAGGCATACAAAGGAACGGGGATTTTTAATCAGCTTCAGGATAGCTCCTCAAAAAAATCCCACACGGAGTGTAAGGCAAAAAGAAAAACAAGTGAAACAGCACTATGAAAAAAATTAAATAATGATGAGTATGTAGTTGACCCTGATAAGTCGCATGGAGAACGGCATCAGTAACTACTGATTAAAAAACTTTTAATTTATTTAAAGTAATACCTCTAAAAACAGAATAAAAACAGAACTATGAGAACTGACAAGGCTAAAATTTGTATTAACTTCACTTCTTTAAATCTATCCATTGACAGGAAAAACTAGTAGTGTGGTTGGAGTCTCGGGGAGGTTTAGCGATACCTACTGACTGCACCTGCAGAAGCCGTTACAAGTCCTGTCATACCTTAATGAGTTTTCTTTTCTCTTTGCAGCTTCAGCTCTGAAGGAACCTGACATATAGAAGGGGTGGTGGGAGTTGTTACACACTTGGTAGTAGATTCGGGGGTAGTTCATGGTCACCCATACTGGAGAAGTGGGACATGTTAAAGACTCTTTTCTGGGTTAATGGTATTTTTTTTCTTTCCTGGGATTTTGAAAAGATTTAAAAGAAAGGTTATCATAGTTATTAAGGTTCCCGTGAACTAAGAACAGAAAGACACTGGATTGATGGCAGATGTAACTTCGATAATTAGACACCAATAAAAGTTGGAAGTAGACCCAAAAAGTTAACCCCAGGATGCTTTAAAAAGTTAAGATGGAAGAGGGTGTTGTTGTTATGGCACATCGGAATTACCTGGGATGAGAACCGGTGTGGCCGCAAGAGAGAAGAGGTAATGTTACGGCACCCCGGGATTACCTGGGATGAGTACTGGGGCGACCGCAAGAGAGAAGAGGTGTAATGACGTCGGCTGCCGGGACACGGGGACTTTGCTATCAGGTGGTTTTCACCAGAGCCCCTGAGGGTAGGGATGGATTTGGCTGCACCCCAATAACAGGTCATGCCCCGTTCACCTGGACCCATGGAAGGATGAAAGAAAACCCAAGGTGGATACCAGACAGTGAGGGAAGGTGAAGACAGGTAAGCGGGAATCAGACCAGGCCGGAAGAGACCGACCTGCGACAAACCACATGAAACACTGAACTAGGTACGGCGGGCGAGAGGTAGATCACGGGACTGGACAACAAGACGGACCAGGGCTTGCACACGCACAAACATACAGTGGGACCTCTGAAGAGGTAGCATGAACAGGCACTCCAGGCAAGATAAGGAGTAAAGGGAAGGTAGGTACAACAAGGAGGGAGAACCAGGGCAGGATACATAGAAGGTTAACTAAGGCAGGATTCAAGGCAGGATATGAGGGCAATTCACTAGGCTGAAGGCACTAGGCACACAAGGTATAGCAGATCACAGCACTGGCAAAAGAGATACTATAACCGGCACCAGAGGAAGTGTGGAAAGAGTTTATATAGAGGCTGCTGACCACTGATTGGTCAGCAGCAAGGAGCAGGACAGGGATAGGACATTTCCCAGGCACAAGGGAAAACGTCCAATGACAAGCGAGACATGCAATACAGAGAGCGCGCGTCCACCAGCAGCAGCTTCCACGTGGAGTTTGTTTAGATGTTGCACGCGACATGTGCAGGAGCGCCCGGCGGGGAGAGACAGCGCGCGTCTGGAGGCAGAAGTTGAGCGACGTACATGCCGTTCTAGGAACGGCATGTAACTGTTGTATTTTCTTGTAATGAGTTAAAGTTCAATCTTCCCTGTCAAGAAGAGTGAGGGGAGGGGTTACAGAGTTGTTTAAATTTTTAAGGGGTATTAATAAGGTAATTGAGGGTCAGTTCCCTGGGGTGTCCAATCCAGTTGTCATAATGATGTATATGTCTATTTCCTGTATCTATTAATTATGTCTTGATTTGTTTTCTATTTTCTAGCTCTGTGATTTTGAAACACCTCTATGCATTTAAACTAAAGGAGTGCAGTTACTAAGAGTAGAAATGTAAATTTAGGACATGATTTGATAGTTCATGTAAAACATGCTATGTCCACATTGCTAAATTCAGCGCTAATTTTACTAAGTGTGCTTACTGCTGCACAAAGGGTGGATGAAGAAAAAAAACACACTCCAGAAGCTACTGAATTTAGTGGAGAAGCAGATGCTAATTATTGCATGGACTATTAAAATCAAACCTTATTAAAGGAACTGTTATAACTGTCACACCATTTAGATGGTGCAGAAAGAAAATGTTTGGCTTGTAAAAACTTTGTCTATGCAAAAATTGATTGATGTGTAAGATTTATGCTTTGACAGGAAAAGGACTGTCTAGAAGTTAAAGGATGTGACCAAGAGACCACTGGACTCTAGAAAGATGGACAAGGGAAGCCATTGGCGCCCATAGCATATCTCTCAGTCCTAGTTGAAGCAGCACACAGTCTGACTTGCTTGGGCAGAGGAGATATGAACGAACTGGTAAGATCTTATTGGTGTGTGCCAGGATTTTCCAAAATGGCAGATAAGAAAGTTAAGTCATGTCTCATATGTCCTGGTGGAATGATTCCATTAGAGCCATCACACATCCTGCCAACAGAGGGCACCTTTCCAAATGATACAAATTGGTTTTATATGGTTACCACCTTGTAGGAATTTGAAGTATTGGTTATCTTATGTTGATGTATTTTTCACTGGGTTGAAAGCTTACCCAGCTGCATTTTTGACTAGGAACAGGTTCAGGAGTTTGGTTATAGATTTGGTATTCTTAAAATGATCAAGAGCGATCAAGGTACCTATTTCACAGAAGTAAAACGTATGTGCCAACTCATGGGGATTGAAAGTAAATTACATATTCCATATCACCCACAAGCCAGTAGGAAGGCCAACGGGTTAACAGTACTATTTAGTCCTGCATAGCATCAACACCAACCCCAGATCACCTTCAAACTTGTCACCATATAAAGTCTTGTTTGGTTCCTCCATTTTGGTTGTCTGATCAATAGGTGGGAATGCCCATATCAAGTGTTATTGACCAGTGCCACATCTGTGAAAGTTGCAGAGAGAAATACTTGGGTCCACTCGTCACACTGTAAGAGAGCTGTAACTCCAAAGGAGGTCCAAAACAAGGAAGAAGCTGAAACGATTGCTGTTGCTCTCGGGTGTCTGTTCCAAGAAGACCAACTAGAGACATCAAGATGGAGAGCTTTGTTTTCCAAGTGTTCTCTCTCTCTCTATCACAACAGGTTCTGGTCATGGCCAAAGGGTGGAAGAGACTTATTATGTGGGGTCTGGTATAATGATGCAGGACCAGTATCAATCTTCTGATAATTTAGAACAGTGGAACAAAATTGAGTCTGAGGTTCCTGACACAATTCGCAGTGTCGTGAAAGATCGGTGTGCAGATTCAGCATCTGAAGAGTATTGTATGTGTAAGAATTGTCTCCCTGAGATAGAGGAAAAATGTATCAAGTGTCAGATAAATTATAACCCTGACCCTAAAAGACTTCCCCAGAATCATTACTATTCATTGGTGGGAAAGATGTTAAAATAATCAGAGTGTTTGGTATGTTCCCACTTGCCCCAAAGACAAGATAATATAGGCCTGATCCTTTTACCTTTGGATATGCAAGAGGTGCTTGGGCTATGGGCTAAGGGATAAAAATAATGCTTCTGGATCCCCTAGTCTAAACTTATGCCAACATACTTCTGACAAGACACTGTTATGCATAAATGTCACGAGTAATATGGAGTTGGGAAATTGGGAGACAATGGGGTAGATCCTGAACAATGTTTGCAGTACGTTTGTTCGCGTAGCGAATTTTCGCGTACGTAAATTCGCTACGCTACCCTTAACACACCCCCTGCACGGACGTATTTTGTGAAAATACGCTACCCAAACCCTACCTTAACTTTTCCAAACGTAACAGCATACGTCCGCTAACGGACGTACTGAATACGTGAACGTACGCAGCTTAGTACGCCCATACTGTACACTTTAAATACCACCCCCACCGCCTACTTCACGTAAAACGCACGTATAGTTCACAAACCTAAAATTGGCACGCCCACACGTAAGTATTTACGTGACACATACGTGAAGTTACCATACGTTCACAATTACGCTACGTGAATTTTCTATGGTGCGCATGCGCAGTGCGTTCTAAACTGCGATTTTACGTCTCTGCCGCGCGTAAATTCGCGTAGAAGCGTAGTTCTGGATCTACCCCATTGACTTTCTTTTTCTTGGGTTTTTCCTAAACTTTTTTTTACAAAGGTCTGTTGCTGTTAATAATGCATTTTTTAAATTCCCCACTGCTCCTGTACCCCTGTACACTTTTGTCTAGCTGTTATGAGGGGGAGGAAAAGTGGGTTATGTATGGGGAGACCACTGGAAGACCCATATATGCATGTAAATTAAAAATAAATAAAAATGTTTACTATTTGTTTAATATTTTTTGTACATAAATACATTTACAATAATAATATAAAAAAAATTAAAAAAGAGACGAGAGGGTTAAACTTACCTGTCTGGATGACGTTACTAACTGAAGCATGCGCAGTGTTTATCATGTCAGGATTGAAACTTTTAGTCCCGAATGCACAGCAGTTCATTCACTTTTCGTTTGAATGAAAGGTTATGCGATGACTTCCGAGGGGTAAATATTAGTACATTTTGTGAATGAAGCAGTGAAGATAAGTGAGTCTTGTTCAGCTTCGTTTACACACAGAAGTGTTGAGGTAAGTAAAAAGCCCAGTATCTTTAGATGTTAATCATAGGGAGGAAGTTCACTAGATATCCCTCAAACCTTGTGATGTCTTAAAAGAAACTATTTGGTTGTGGTCAGCTGAAGTATTTCTAAAACCCACAGGGGGCCCACATGCCAGTGGTCTCTGGAGACAGAGATTGCACAATTTAATGGACTGATAGCAAAAAGAAATTAATATTTGAAGCTAAATCTCAAAACTGCAGATGACCTAAAGGCTTGAGATAAGAATCTCTTCAAAATATGTGGAGAGCCACATCTCTGGGTCTTTTCTATGGAGGTCCAGTTCATTAACTGGTAGAAAGTCTGGATTCTTTGTTCAACAAACGGTGATTATTTCTGGTTTTTCTCCTATTGATTTGTATGTGTTTTTTCTGTCTAGTCCTGTAGCCTTGTATTGTTAAATGTTTTTGTGCAATAAGCTCGGTATCTATTATGTAAAATAAACTTGATTACTAGCATGCTTATATATGCTCTGAAACCTTTGTCTCTGAGGAAGGGTTGACTACTTTTGGCTTCTGTAATCCATAAGGGTAGTGTGAATAAGGGGTGATCATTTTTGGTAACGTTAGATAACTGTGGTTATGTATCCAGGAGGATTGTGGGAATAAGTCACAAGGTGATAATTTTTTTTAAATGTGGTATAACTGCAGTTATAGGCTTGCATGGCTATAATACAGTGCATGGTGGCAGCTGGTTGTTGGTAAATATAGACTTTTACTTTAACATAAGTGGGGAGGTGTTGGCATATTAAATGTGGTACTAACATCTAGGCCCCCGGGTATAATAAAATTGTCAGGAACAAGGGCTTAATGATCTGTGGGTCTCTGACAAAGTGGTTTGCAACTGTGAGATTATGATATTACTGTGGGATCCTGACAATTATAATAAAATAAAATGTAATTATAAAGGTGAATAACAACATCAACCTTTCAAGAATATAAAGAAAAAGAAGAAAATGATTGACTCCTCCCAAAGATACTCACCGCCAGCATTGCTTCCTACATCCACTATGTGTTATGTGGGATAATATTGTTGGAATATTTATCCTTGAGTAATTGGTCATCATTCCTCATATTCAATGTTTTGAAAAACCCAATTAACATGTAACATTCCAAAATACAAACACATCTTGATAATGTATCAAACAAACGTTATTTTACTATAGTACATTGTCAGTCATATGATAATTCACCATCAAGTTAAACATTGTTTATTATAATTATTAATGTACAAATAAGCAATGCATACAAAACATACACAATGGATTGATAGTCTACTAATTTATAAGCTGTTTTTTCCCCTGACTTTGTCCATTTTCAGACAAAAACTGCATTATTGACACTCAAACACGCTGCAAAATATACATGCATACTGCATGGAATTTATATAGTTTGGTAGTTGCCCTTATAATTGTTATTGAAAATTGGTCATCCTCACATTTGAATGCTTTCGCCATTTAGTTACAATTAATTTTACATATCATACATATAGAGGAGTGATTTATGAATCTCCATTTGGTAAAACGAATATATGTTCCTTTATAATGTATTACTACCGAATTGTATTACCTGCTCCCCTGCATTTACCTATCTACCATATTTGTTATATCTCTTGCATTTATGACATGCTTGTACTTGTGTCTTATACTTATGTATGAAAAAAAACAATAAAATGTTTAAAAAAATTACTGGGAGCTGGAGACATATAAATGGGTAATTACTGGGAGCTGGAGACATATAAATGGGTAATTACTGGGAGCTGGAGACATATAAATGGGTAATTACTGGGAGCTGGAGACATATAAATGGGTAATTACTGGGAGCTGGAGACATATAAATGGGTAATTACTGGGAGCTGGAGACATATAAATGGGTAATTACTGGGAGCTGGAGACATATAAATGGGTAATTACTGGGAGCTGGAGACATATAAATGGAGAATTACTGGGAGCCGGAGACATGTAAATGGGGAATTACTGGGAGCTAAAGACATATAAATGGGTAATTACTGGGAGCTGGAGACATGAATGGGTAATTACTGGGAGCTGGAGAAAATTGCATATGAGACTTTTTATTTTTCTTGCAGCCCACACAATCTTAGACTTTGATTTTTTGGCCCAATTGGGGTTTTGAGTTTGACATACCTGCTCTACAGGATATAAACATAATTTAAAGCTTCACTTAATAAAAAACCTGAATATGAAAGAAATGATTTATCTTTTTGTATTATTTTTTTTATGTATGCTAAATATAGCCCTGCTAGTTCATTTATTTGAGTTTATGTCTGTGTTTTGTGTGGTTTAAAAAAACCTTCCCTTATTGGACTTGTTAAAGGGAAGTACTGAAAATAAACATGCTTCTGAAACATGAAGACGGAAGACGAATGTGTATAGGGAGATTGGCTGAGAGGTGTAATGTAGCAGCCTTTATATGTTTCATGTTTGAAAGTAACTTTTTAGTATTCCATATTTTTTATTTTATTTTATAATAGAATTTAAACTTTTTATTTTCTTTTGCTTTTTTTTAAGAATGAATAACTGTAGTTAAAAAAATGTTGACGCAAAATGTGCAGTAATATGCTGCTATTCAGGTTAAAGAAAAACAAAAAAGTAGAGTTTCATGTATGTATCTTAAACTTACATTTAGGGCCAGATTTACTAAGCTGCGGGTTTGGAAAAGTGGAGATGTTGCCCATAGCAACCAATCAGATTCTAGATTTATTCTTATTTAACTATTGCATACTAGAGTATGTTAGCTAGAATCTGAATGGTATTCTGAAATCTGAATTTGAAATGAATTCTGATACTGCACTTGCTGCAGCACTAAAGACTCATTTAAGGACAGTGGAGCAGCTTCTTCCTGTAGAGCCGGTGCTAATTTCCTGCCGCGAATGGGGTTTTTTAAAACTAGAGACAGCTGAAAGCAAATTTTTGGCTGTTTGTATTTCGAAAAGATCTTTCGGAGACCCAACGTATATGTCGCAACAACTGGAGAGAACTGCCACAGCGACCGAACAGGTGAGTATCACTCTCCGGGGAGTTTTAGGGTTAGGTAGCGGGGAAGTTAGGGTTAGGGTTAGAGTATTGGAAGGGGAGGGTTAGAATAATGGAAGAGGAGGGTTAGAGTCAGACTATGGGGATGGAATTCTTAGGGTCAGGGTGTGGGAAAGGGAGTCTTAGGGTCATGCTGCAAGGAGGGGAGTCTTAGGGTTAGGCTGCAGGGAAGAGAGTCTTAGGGTTAGGCTGCGAAGAAGGGAGGGTTAGGGTTAGGTTAATGGAAGGGGAGGGTTAGGTAAGGGTTTGGGTGACATTTATACTAGTAACCTGTTTGGGTTACATTTATCCTTACTCTTCGGAGCAGTGTCTTCTGTCTTAAGTGTATCAATTGATTTGCCTCTGCGAGGCAAAAGCAATTGATTTCCCACCCAGTTCCGAACGGCTCTTTCGAAAAGAGCATACAAACTGAACATTTCTGCCTGGGCTTCCTCCTGATGCTCCGTTTTCTCTCATAATATCAAAAAACATGCTAGCAGGTCAGTTGGATACTGAATAATATTTAAGTTGTGTCTGTGTATTTGTTAGGAATTTAGGCTGTAAGCTTCAATGGCGCAAGGACTGATATGTATATTTATAAAAAAAAAATGTAAAGCGCTATGTAATATAATGGCGCTATGAAAATATTTTATTTAATAAATAAAGTAAATAAATAAATAGTGTGCCATTCAAAGGTATATACTACATGTGAGGTATATTAGGAGTCTAGAAAAAGCACACTATATAAAGTACATGGGTGGTGTATAGGGGTCTGGGCATGGTGATTACAATAATGTGAAGTATAAAGTGGTCTGTAAATAGTACCCTATATACTGTATACTGTGTACAATTCCCAAGCCTTAATATAAAAATCCTGTGTTTGCCACTGTACCTGTATCACATTTGAAATGGAAAGCTGGGCTAAGGTTTATACACAGGAAGGTTTTTTGTTGGGGTTTTGGAAAATTTCAGAAGCCCACATAAGAATTTAATGTACTGCAAATCTTAAAAATGTATTTATTTTTCTTGTGTTTTTTTTGGCTAGGGTGAAGAATTAAAGAATTGGCGGTATAGATATTTAGAAGTGGCGGTATGGACATTTAGAAGTGGCAGTATAGATATTTAGAAGTGGCGGTATGATATTTAGAAGTGACAGTATGGACATTTAGAAGTGGCAGTATGGACATTTTGAAGTGGTGATATGGACTTTTAGAAGTGACGGTATGGACATTTGGAAGTGGCGGTATGGACATTTAGAAGTGACAGTATGGACATTTAAAAGTGGCAATATAGAGATTTAAAAGTGACAGTACGGACATTCAGAAGTGGTGGTATGGACATTTAGAAGTGACGGTATGGACATTTAGATGTGACAGTATGGATATTTAGATGTGACAGTATGGATATTTGGAAGTGGGGATACAGACATTTAGAAGTGATGTATGGACATTTAGAAGTGGCGATATGGACATTTAGAAGTGACGGTATGGACATTTGGAAGTGGCGGTATGGACATTTGGAAGTTTCGGTATGGACACTTAGAAGTGACAGTATGGACATTTAAAAGTGCCGATATAGAGATTTAAAACTGACAGTACGGACATTCAGAAGTGGTGGTATGGACATTTAGAAACGATGGTATGGACATTTAGATGTGACAGTATAGATATTTGGAAGTGGTGATATGGACATTTAGAAGTGATGTATGGACATTTAGAAGTGGCAATATGGACATTTAGAAGTAACGATATGGACATTTAGTAGTGGTGGTATGGACATTTAGAAGTGACGGTATGGATATTTAGATGTGACAGTATGGACATTTGGAAGTGGTGATATGGACAGTTAGAAGACACAGTATGGACAATTGGAAGTGATGATATGGACATTCAGAAGTGGCGGTATGGTCATTTGGAAGTGGCGGCATAAACATTTAGAATTGGAGATATGGACATTTAGAAGTAACAGTATGGACATTTGGAAGTGACGGTATGGAAATTAAGAAGTGGAGATATAGGGGTCTATTTACAAAGGGCGATTTTTTTTAGCAAAATCAAATCGCAGCGCCTCGCCACGATTTTGCCGCGATTTTTTCATTTAAATCACGGGATTCACAAAGAATCGATTTTGCCGCGATTTAAATGAAATCACGCGAGTTGCAGTGATTTTAAAACTGCTAAATCGCGGTGATTTTCAATAGAAAACCACCGCGATTAGTCCTTTAAAAAATCGCGGCAAATCGCGGCACATAGAAACTTTTCTAAGTGCAGCATGGCTGAAATCCTTAGCCATGCTGTACTGATAGAACTACAATGATGAGCCTTGTAATAATATCATTGGCAGCATGGCTGACGATTCTAACCATGCCTGTGTGTCTGTGTAGTGTGTAAAAAAAAAACATTAAACAGACATTAAAGATTTACATAAAGTATGCATGTGAACAAGTTAATAAACCTAACTAACATTGTCCCCTACTGTGTGCACTTACCTGCGGTGGTCATCTCTCCTAAGCTATGTGTAATGTATGTAATGTATTGTGTGTAATAACTATAAAAATTCCATCACTCACAGTTTGATGTCTTCTTTCTTCGTATTTTCTTATTGCAGTGAAGAATTTTCAGCAATCGATTGAAGTATTCATCTTGATTGAAGTCTCTGATGGTGAGGTTCCGTTCTTTTAGATGATGACAGGACGATGACCATCTTCTTCTCCGCATCCAGGCTGCTTCAAATGATGTTGAGGTCGCTAGGGGGCAGTATTTTTATAGTGGAGATGACATCAGTTACATTGGTCCTCTACTGTTTCTGACGTCATCTCCACTGAAGAACGGAACCTCGCCATCAGAGACTTCAATCAAGATGAATACTTCTATCAATTGCTGAAAATTCTTCACTGCAATAAGAAAATACGAATAAAGAAGACACCAAACTGTGAGTGATGGAATTTTTTTATTTATTACACACATACACTACATACATTACACATATCTTAGGAGAGATGACCACCGCAGGTAAGTGCACACAGTAGGGGACAATGTTAGTTAGGTTTAATAACTTGTTTACATGCATACTTAGTGTAAATCTGTAATGTATGTTTAATGTGAACTGTCTTTTTTTTTTTACACACTACACAGACACACGCATGGTTAGAATCCTTTGCCATGCTGCCGCTGATATTATTACAAGGCTCATCAATCCTGAGCCTTGTAGTTCTATCAGTACAGCATGGCTAAGGATTTTAGCCATGCTGCATTTATTTTTTGTACACACAAAAACACATGTCAACTCTGTTGACATGTGTTTTTTATGCTCCGGACCGGCACCCCAGCCGGAACTCGCAGCTCTCTGGCTGCGATTTTTTTTTTTGTGATTTTAAATCACACTAAAGGCGATTTCTTCAAATCGCCTTTAGTGAATGACGCGATTTTTTTATATATATATTTTTTCAATGGCAAACATCTAGACGATTTCTGTAAGGCGATGTTTGCCATTGTGATTTTTTTCACATGCAAATCACGCGATTTGAATACCGTGATTTCACTTCAGAGGCTCAAATCAATCGATTTGAGGCGATTTCAAAGAAATTGTTCCTTTTTAAATGAGGCCCATGGACATTTAGAAATACCAGTATGGACATTTGGAAGTGGCAATATGGACATTTAGAAGTGACAGTATGGACATTTAAAAGTAGTGGTATGGACATTTAGAAGTGACAATATGGACATTTAGAAGTGACAGTATGGACATTTAGAAGTGACAGTTGCAGATTTTCAGTTAAATAAGTGTTAGAAGTCACGACATGATATACACCCATGTACAACCACTTTAGGCCCTGGCCTGTACCATACATTGGAAAACCAAAACATGCCCACTTGTAATCGCAGCCTATCCTGTTTATCAGAAGGTGCCAGAAGTGTCACTTTCAACATAGGAACAATCCTGATCCAACCCAAATGCACATGTTAGATATTAATTAATCATAAACATATACATTCATCCAACTATTCTTCAGTATTTTTGTGATGCCACAAACTTTACAAAAAGGTGTCCGGCCACTGGTTGTATCCCTTAGTCTTCTTTACTGGCAACAGGAAAAGGTGCTTCAGTTGGGATAAATGGAAATGGGAAGGTGTAGTTGACAGGTGCTGCCTGTTTTTCAATATTTCTTAACAATGATTAGATGCTTTTAGTTATATTTGCAGAAATAGGACTTAGCATATTTAACTGGCGCCTCTGGTTCCTAGAGATGTATGGTAGCATATATAACAAAAACAAGAGCATATACACTAATATCAGAGTTCTGTTTTCCAAGGGCAGTTTTTAAAGGAGGTTGTAAGATGGGTAGGTGATCTAATGAGGAGGCTGATTTTAACATTGAAACTGAAGGCTCTAAAACATAATCCCAAGTACGGAACCTTAGATGCTCTGTCTAGTATGAAGAATGAGTAGAGGAAGAGATTCTTCCTCTTTGGAGTTGCTCCACTAAAGCTGCTTGGGAAGCTTTTCCTTTTACTCTTTAATATGAAAAAATTGAAAAATAAAAACGAAAGGATGTATGGAGTAAGAACCCTGAAAAAGCAGCTGTATGTAGGAGTGTGTGTACCTAAAAACTAAAATACAGCGCTAGACAAGATGAAAAATTATTATAATAATATCAAATATGTATGGGGGTGACCGTCAATGTTGGTGAAGATAATCAAAGCAGCGTCTGGTATGGTAGTTAGGAACTTTTAATATTAGTTACAAATAGCGCTGTATTTTAGTTTTATGAAAAATTTGAAACCTTGTTACAATGCCCCAAGATAATGGGATCAAGAGTGTTCTGGCTCAGTGGGCCGGATTCACATTTAACAAAACCTCAGTATTTCCATATACTTCAATAAACTTATTATGGGTTGCCATGTAACATCCCTTACTAATCTTCTAATAAAAATTCCATAGTTTTTATATTCTCTATGTGACACAATCCTTGGACACCTTTTCTAATAACTATTGTTGGTAGTAACATTTCATTCACATTTATCAAACAAACAATGCAACAAACAAGTACATCTTCATTACTTTTCACCAGTAGATTTACTTGACACTTTTTGGGCCAGATTTACTAAGCTGAGAGTTTGGAACAGTGGAGATGTTGCCCATAGCAACCATTCAGATTTTAGCTAACATTCTCTAGTATGTAAAAAGAAAGTGAAAGCAAGACTCTGATTGGTTTCTATAGGCAACATCTCCAGATTTCTAAACCCGCAGCTTAGTAAATCTGGCCCTCTGTTGGTAAAAAGTTAACATTACATTACTTAATCTGATAATTAAACTATCTTGGTTTATTATCTTTTAATATGCAAGAATGAAATTATCCCAAAAAGGCTTTTACAATAATTTCCCTGCTTACTCATATCTTAATATTAATGCCAAATATATTTGTACTATTTAACAGCTTAATGTAATTCTAAAAGGGATACTGAAAATGTACAAGGAAAGTTAAAGTTCAAGACATTTTTAAATGTCACAGCGATCTATTATTACTGATGAAGAATTACATTTTCATAAGAGTTTTAGAGAGTTTAAGCTTCAGTGCTCATTTTAAAGTGAATGAATCAATTATACTGACATGAGTTTATGACTTGTGTTTTTCTGTAAAATTTCTAGAAAATAGTTGTAGTTTATGATATATTAAAACTAAGAAAAAAAAATCTATTTAATATTTCATTTAGTACAGAAGACATAGTGAAATAAGATTATATTAAGGAGTAAGAAAATATGGGTCTTACTCTGCCAATCCTGAGCTTAGCCTTATCCTAGGCAATCTTCAGTTTACTGCAATGTATACATAAATATATTACAAAACATAAACATTTAATTATACTAATATTGTTGTAATAAGTGAGTTGTTAGCTGAGAAATTGAGAGAAACACTCCAATGCAGGGGTTCTTAACCAGTGGTGCTAGTACCACTAATGGTACCCGGACCACTGTCTGGTGACACTTAGAGTAGTTGGGTAAGCTTATCAGAAGGTAGCAGCTGTACTTGTACTTTAACCAAGTGCGATACTAAATAGTATCAAAACTGTGACAGTCTCCAAGTCCTATAGTAGTATTTTAGAAATATAGGCAGCCGAAAGCTAGTTTTCAGCAGCCCCCATTTCCATAAACTACCAATGATTGACTTGCCATTCCAAACGTGAACTCATACCCAAATAAAGACACAAACAAAGGGTCATAGATTTATTGAATTAGAATTGATGCGGTCTGCGGACTGTAAATTTGTTAATAGAACCAAAGGTGGCATAGCAGGTGGCCAGTCAGCCAAGTTAAAAGTTAAGCCTCAAAGAGGTCAGACACCCCCTGACCTCGGCGCTCTGGAAGGTAATGATCAACGCAAGAACACTATCCCCTTTCATAGTGCGCATCCTGGTATAACCGGGAAGGCAAATCGGGAACCAGCCACCGTGCATAGCTTCCTGCTTCAGCTTGTAGGCTGTGTTTCCCCCATACCATACCTTATCACCCTACCTAGCACCAGATATTTTGCTGACAACCCCACAACTACTGCCAACCTATGCCCCATCTGAAAATAAAATGACACGTTAGTAAATAAAACTGTTTTAGGGAGAGGCAGCAGGGAGGGGAGTCTTAGGGTTAGGCTGCAGGGAGACGAGTCTTAGGGTTAGGCTGTGGGGAGGCAAGTCCTAGGTTTAGGCTGTAGGTAGGGGACTCTTAGGGTCAGGCTACAGGGAGGAAAACATTAGGGTCAGGCTCCGTGAAGATGAGGGTTACGCTTAGGGTAATGTAAGGGAAGGGTTAGAGTTAGAGTAATGTACAGGGAGGGTTAGGGTAAAAATTAGAAGATGGCATATATACTTACCATTCGCATATCCGTCTTCTTCCTGGGAATCATCGAATGCTTCTCCTCTGGCCGTTTCAAAAAAGGGCCATTCGAGACAGCGACTATCATCTGTATCAAAAGTATCAAAGCACTTTAAAACCAATGCAAAATA
>WWET01004757.1:5255-21552 GCA_011038615.1 Limnodynastes dumerilii | reverse complement strand
ACCCTCCCCGGCTAATCTAAATCCGTCTCCCCTCCCACTTCTACCTAAACACTCCAGGAGGCGGCATTAGCATGCCTCTTTCTTCCTAAACTACCCCACGGAGGCAATCTAAGTACCTAACTGGTACGTAGATTGCATAAATGTACTACTGCACATGCGCAGCAGTTACATTCTCCAAATGACGCACCTAAGAAGCCGGAGCTTCTAAGGTGTGAATCAGGACCAGAAAGACGGACACTAACATTTTGAAAAATGGTTTTAAAGAGAACTGGAGTGGTACATTCAGATCTCACAGTTTTCACAGAGAGCCATATACTTTATACACCGAAGACATGAGTACTGATTGTACAATACCCGTAAAAATAACTGCTACTTAAAACTTTATTTGTTCTCAAAATAGTTTCTCTGGTAGTACCAACAAACATGATTTGTTTATTTATTTTTTTTTAAGTCTTTTGAATTAGTGGTTTATATTTATTATGTCACTTTATAGCAGTGGGAAAAGTACAATGACAAATTTTAGTAAATTTAACAAATAAAAATATGTTGCTTTGTAGATGTTGTAGAGGGAGATATTGTGTAATGTATCTTTATGCTAAAATTAAATGAAGATAATTTCAGTATATTTTCACTTCAAGGTACATTTATTCTGGCAATGTATGTAATGTAAAAACAACATTTGCATATGAAATGTTTTTCTTTCATCTTTCTGAATTTTCTTGTGTTATTTATAGCAGTGAAGCCAATGTTGTTCTTTTCCCGCTACTATACTATTTTATGTGTGTAGTCATTCGCTTTTAGAGTAAATTTCTGTGCAGTGTTCAGAACAGATTTATCACAGCTTGCAGCACTGTGAACTAGATATGCCAGTTCTTTCATTATACTGACCTCTTAAAAGTATTTGCATTCAAGATTAAATGTAAAAAATAATACACTTTTTTTGGAATAAAAATGAATGTATTTAAAGACATATATACTGTATTTATAATAGCAACAGCGTCATAACATGTGATTACTGGTCCTTCTCAATATTTGGGGCATAAACAAGGGAGGGGAATACATAGCAGTGTCACTATCCCCACTGTAGTAGCTGTATTGTATTGATATTCATGGGTATTATGCAAATGTTATGAAATCTTATCATCAACTCTATCTCTGGAAAATATCTATAATTGTAAAATTATTTTTCTTCTCCATACTCTGTATCTTATTGATCGCTTTAATATTTATGAGTAAAGAGAATGCTATATTAGGAATATTGGCAGAAAGGTAGCACTTGGAGGGTTATATTCACATGGATTACCAACTCTTACTATTTAATGGTTCAGCTAATCCTCTTTGTATTTAAATACATTTTCATACCCCCAATGCTCCTAGCTTATATAACTACTAGTTTTAAACAGTATTAAAGATAGAGGACTGGATTCACAATTAGTAATGTTAGATCACTTACGCACACAAGGTGCGTAAGTGACCTGCCTTCACTGGAGGGCGCATGCATCCTCCAGATGTTATGCAAGGCTTACTATAGTAATCCTAGTGTATAAACAATTGGACGGAAATTTGTTCCATCCGAGCCAATTTCCGAGCAAATGGGCTGTGCTTCCCTTCCGCCCTCTAAAGCTGGCGGGAGTAAGCATGCTAAGTGTACAGTGTGGGAGGGGGCTCCCACACTGCAGCGGATCAGTGGTCGTACGGATCGCTGATCCGCCCGTCGCATTTAAGGCAGGCTTATGGCAGCGTAAACTGCCATAAAGCCCGCACGACAGAGGGGAGTGACAGGGGGTGTGCTCTCTCCTCTGTCTCGCGTAATTACTGAATGCCTTTTAAGTCGATCTTAAGCTGCTGCCCGGCATATTAACGCCAGGCAGCGTAGGTCTGGATCAGGCCCCATGTGATGATCTGGAAACATAAGGTTGGATTAAAGCAGTCACCTGACTGCTTCCAATATGGCCACACCCATTAACAGAGCAATGTAGATACTGTGGAACTAAGAAACATCCCAAAGTCAGGACACAGTGGGGATTTAGGAGAGAGCAGGGCCGCAATCGAGGACCCAGGCAAGTGCGGTGGGCAAATCCTATTTCGCTGGAAAAGTAACAGTCAAATTTATTGCATTATTAAAAGGATAGACAAAAATTAGCCAAATTAGAAATGCATGAGTAATTTGGAATTTTATTATAGCTGGCATTTATTTTTTTGTCAATATATTGGGATGTACCAATAAAAAGTTCCAATTCCTATGGAAGCAGTGTAAATATTTTAATTTT
Organism: Limnodynastes dumerilii; assembly: GCA_011038615.1. Lineage (NCBI taxonomy): Eukaryota > Metazoa > Chordata > Amphibia > Anura > Limnodynastidae > Limnodynastes > Limnodynastes dumerilii. The sequence goes on along the minus strand of WWET01004757.1, from coordinate 19,282 downwards.
TATTATTATTTTTTTTTTTTATATATATCATTAATGTTTATTTATATAGAGCTAGAGCTTACAATCTAAGAAGATAGGGTAAAGACAAGAGACCTTGGGCCAGATTTACTAAGTTGCGGGTTTGGAAAAGTGGAGATGTTGCCTATAGCAACCAACCGATTCTAGCTCTCACTTTCCTATTACATACTAGAGAATGTCAGCTAGAATCTGATTGGTTGCTATGGGCAACATCTCCACTTTTTCAAAACTGCAGCTTAGTAAATCTGGTCCAAGGAAAGAACTATCTTTAATAAATTAGCAACCTCCTTAAAACAAACTTTAAAAAGGAGGAAAGGAAACACTGAACATCATGATTATACTCACATTCCCTGCTATTCCTAATATTTATACTCCCCTCACATACTACACTGTACACATCATGATTGTACTCACACCCCATAATCCTAATAAATATACTCCCCTCACATATTACACTGTACACATGATTATACTCACACCCAGGGCCGGATTAAGCCTTCGGGGGGCCTGGGGCACTTGAGAAAGGGGGGCCCTATGATCTAATATTAAGAGCATAGGGGTAGATCCAGAACTCATACGCTTCCCCGCGTAGCGTATTTACTTTCTATACACTCCCCTTGTCACACCTTGTGAATGTATGTATCTTGTCCGAGATCCGCTTTCCAAACCCTACCTTAACTTTTGCCCAGGTAACCGATGTCATTCGCTCACGTACGTATGAGCAACGCGTATTTACGCAGCTAAGCACGCCCATACTGTACACTTTACATACAAACTCCCGCCTATATATCATATTTCAGACGTATTTTTGACTCACGTAAATTGGCACGCCCACACGTAAGGATTTACATGACACATACGTGAATGGCCCATACGTTCACATTTACGCTATGTTACGGAGCTTATTTTCTATGGTGCGCATACGCAGTGCTTACCAAAATGCTATTTTACGTCTCCGCCACGCGTAAATTCACTCACAATCGTTGTTCTGGAGCTAGCCCATTGTCTATCCACACTACTGACAATGTTAAATGAGTATGAATCAAAAAATTAAGTTGAAAACATACTCACCAACAAATATAGTGCTTAATCTGCCTCCTCCCTGCGGGAGTGTGAAAGAGACAAGGCCTCCTGGAAGTGCAGAACACGGATTAATCACATCGGGGTCACCAAATTGTAAGAGTAGGTATGGACCAGGCAAGAGACTTCTCGTTGTAAAATAACCGATGTAGCTTATTCAGCAGAGCCAGCAGCCCTCAGACATAAGACACAGCTCACGGTTTGACAAAATGGTGGAGTCAACGATATTCATTGATTTGGGATGGCAATATATACTCTTTGAACAGGGATTGTTAGACTAGAACCAGGCCATATATGGTATTAAAACATCTTTCTGAACATGTTCATTTTGTGGTATAGCAAGTCCATATATAGTATTGGATACATTCCTTCCAAGCAAGTTCTTATATGGTATTGAAGAAATTCCTTTCTGGTGGGGGTCTCATATCTGTTAGCCATTATCTCTGAGACTGATGCAATATCTTATGTTGGTTACATACGAACAAATCCTGGCACTCTCAATTAGTCAATGCTGGTATAATTAGTATTACCGCCGTTGCCATCTCACCAATACTTGTCAGTATCCAATTGTATATGTAGCAAAAGAAGCGGCACTCAGAGGTTTTTGAAAATAATACAAATACTCAGAGCTTGGTCCGATATATATATATATATATATAATTAGCATTGGTTTAATTACTGTTAGAATAAATAAATAAAAAACCTTAATGATTTTATTGCTTTAAGATTTTTTATAATATGAACCTTCACAAATGTGATAGAGAAACTCTTGATATCAATAACCTACCGAGCTAACCTTTTCTGTTTCTTGCAGCATTTCGGAAGTCTCTTAGCTAACCATACTAGAATGTCAGCTACAATTTGATTGGTTGCTATGGTCAATATCTCCACTTTTCCGCAGCTTAGTAAATCTAGCCCATAGACTTTAGTTCCATACATACTACATATTTTTAAATGATGGGCGACATTTTAAATCACTTTAATCGCCAATCAGGCTGTATACACACTACAAACGATTTTGGTTGAGCCTTCGTTATTGTATGGCTTGATCATTAAAATGAATACGATTAGGCATGATCAGTGCAGTGTACACATATGCAAGATATCGTTCAAAACACTTTTTATCGGGTGATTTGAAGGATTATCGTTTAAAAAACTGTAGTGTATATGGACCTTTAAGTGTTGAGTGCTGTCTTGAGTTGCCAGTCTCAGGGCCAGATTCAATTGCCAGCGATATTTAAAAAAATATTGCGTCGGAAAAAATACAACGCCTTCATCGGCAATTGAACGATAAAAATTCGGCAATTCAATTTTTTTTTACCGCTGCGCAAAAAGAGCAGGCAGCTCAGGGAAAATTTAACGGGAAAAAAAAATAACTTTTTTAAACATCGCAAATCACTTCCTGCTAGCAGGAAATGCCTGGTGCTGATGACAGGTTATTGGCCAGTGTCTGAAATATCGTTCTCACGATATTTCAGACACAGGCCAATAACCTGTCATTAGCGTCAGGCCTTTCCTGATAGCAGGAAGTGATTGTCGACATTCCAAAAAGTTTTTTTTTACCAAGGCACCCGCGCAGCGGGCCCTGGCATCCATGGGGATGCTGATGCTTGTAGTTCTACAAGCATCAGCATGCCCTGTTGGGGCACAAAACAGGGCAGTGAACGCTTTTAACTCAATTGAATCGGGCCCTCAGAGAGCAGTCTGTGCCAGATAGAGAGGAGGTGTGTTGTGAGTACCCATCCCCCCCTCCAACCAGATTTAGGCTCCACCTCTTTGCTATAGGGCCTGAGTCAGTTTACTTTGCCGCTGGTTTCCATGGTACTCTAAGTAGTCTAAACGATCCTGCAAATCTGTTATGGATTGATATGCATGATAGAACAAAAGCTATGATAATGGAAGAGGTTATTTCCTTTGTTTGTCTTGTAATTTATGCACATCACTCCTTACCTTTACAGCCAGGTAACTTAAAAAGGTCCACTATTGCTTTAATAAGCCAGCAATATGTAATGTAGACACAACTAGATATCAGTTTAATGGCCAAAACATGCTTGGACATAGTTCCTCTGTAACTTGAATAAACCCTGTTATTATATGTAAATAAGAGGTGCAAGCACTGTACATACCTATATTGCTTTTAAATGGATTAATTCAGAAAGAAATGGCAAATAGCATATTTTATCAATTGAATAACAACATATAAAAATAAGAAAAGAATGAAAATATGCCATCAAAATAGAATATATATAACATTAAATTTTAAATGTAGAATTAAAGAGGTGACATTTTTTCTTGATGACCAGTAAAGCAAATTCTTGTTATTATTTGAACTGTGAAATGCTAATGTGAAGTCTATTTCCCATGTCCCAGGATTTGTTCTCCTGGCTGCCATAAATCTATCATGTTGAAACACCTGAAAATAGAAACAAGTTTAAATGTCACATGTTTTCTGTGTACAATAAAGAACGGTAACTGTACATAATGATATTTGATACTGTGTCATGGAAGGAAACATGCCTTACAAAACTTTCAAAGTATTTTAAGCAATGCCAACACTTAAAACACTCCAAGAATTGCACACAGGAAATGCATTCGTTAGAGAAGTTCTATTTATATCAGGGATGTCCTTAACAATTGAAAATATGACATTCTCATTATGAGGGGGATGAAGCTATGAATTGCTCTGTACTCTAGCACACCGACATGACATGCACAGCTATCAGATGTCTTCAGTGAGAAGAATGTTAACTGCTCTGACTATAATACTATAGACTTGTATGTATGTATGTATTATGTTTCCACCAATTTTTCTGCTGTATTTAAATGATTAATTTTCTTAAAGCCAAACCAAGAGTGTGATACATATTTCACAGACCCACCCATGATGTCTTTGTTTACAAAAAACTTCTCTTGTAATTAGAACTAGCAGTTAACGATTTTGCTGTATATTATATATAGGCAACCTCTGACATAACCTTGACATTATTAGTTGCATACACAATAACATGTTGGTGGTTATCCCATCATCATCACATTATACTTGCCAAATTTACTTTCCTCCCCTCTGGGATATCTCAGAGGTAAGATACAACTTGAAGGGGTGGTAGCTAATCACAGCATTGTAAAGTAGGGGACAGGGACAAAATGTCATGCTTGCATTAACATGCATCTTCAGTTGACTCCCTTTGTTTCAAAATGCTGTGAATAATGGCATTGGATAGTGTAGACTTGGTTTTCTGATGCAAAAGAATGACCTTTTAACAGTTAAAATTTAACCTGAGTGTCTAAGGGCCTCATTTACTATGACGATTTTGCTAAACTCCCGGGACTTTGCAGGTGATTATGCAATCGTCGTATTCACTAAAGGCAAAGTCCCGGGACTTTAGCCTTTAGCAAAATCGACCTGGCAAACATCGCTGGCCATAAATCGTCCAGATGCTTGCCATTCAAAAAATAGCAATCGTCGTATTCACTAAAAGCGATTTGAATAAATCGCCTTTAGATCGGCGGCAAAGCGCTTAAAAACAAAGCGCCTTGTGTGTAGGGCGCTTTCAATGAAAGCGCTCCACACTCTACCAAATAGATTGACGTGTTTTTCTGTTTCCCAAATGCAAGTGCAGCATGTCTGGAATGCTTAGCATGTCCGCTCTGATAGAACTACAAGGCTCAGCATTGCTGAGCCTTGTATTAATATCAGCGTCAGCATGTTAAGCCTTCTAAACGTGCTGCGCTGTCTCTGGTGTAGAAAAAAAAATTACAGTGTGCAAAAAACATACATGAAAACATTGACATACATTTGTGCATGACAATGGATTATATTGCCCCCTAATGTGTTAACTTACCTCCAGTGGCCACCTTGTTTAACTAAATGTGTTTTAATGTACTGTGTGTTGCATAAATAAAATAAATATAAATAAATAAAAAAAATTCACACTCACCAATTAGCTATCATCATTCTTGGTGACAGCTAAATGGTGAGTGTGAGTGTGTTAAAAAGGCTTAACATGCTGACCCTGATAATACTACTAGCAGTTCTATCAGCGCAGCCATGCTAAGCATTCCAGACATGCTGCGCTTTTTTTTTAAACTTAAAGTGGCGGTGATTTTTCCAGGGGAAATCGCTGTGCTTTTCTATAGAAAAGCATAGCGATTTAGCCCTTGAAAGATCTCGATGAATCTCAACGGGGATTTAAAATCACGTGGAAAAAATCGACAGTTAGTAAATACGATGCTTTTAGCAAAAAAACTGTGGGAAACTCGCGGCGATATAGGTTGATTTCAAATCGCGGGTAAAAAAATCGACCTTTGTAAATGAGGCCCCCAAGAGTGCTGTCTAAATTTTTGAAATTCTAGGACAGTTGGTAGGTATAATATTAGGTTGTGATAGAGTAAGAGGTGGTATGGCAAAAATATTCACCCACAAGATATATAAGCCACATACATTGTGATTGATGTCAGTGAAGAATGACATTGCATTCAATAGTTATCCAATAGAATCCCTCGATAGCCAGTAAATGACCAACAGGATATTTGACCTTTAAATCCAGCATATAAATACATTATACAAAGGTGTATTTCTAATTTGCTTGCAAGAGGTGAAGAAAGAATGGCCTTGAAAGGCCAAACATACCCCCCAATCTTTGTTATTGTCCTGTTTGTTATTGTCTTTTTAACACAATTGTTTAAAGTTGTAAATGGTAATTTTCTGTTTCTATATAAAACATGCTAATTATATAGAACATGCTTTTATATAAAACGTGAATCACAGTGCCTCTGCCCCACAATCTTCACACTTTTTGCTGTCCCCCTGAAGAAGTCCCTACGGATTGAAACGTAGGAGCAACCAAAAGACCACCACCTCCATTTCGCAGAGAGATCCCACTTCTGATAACGACTCCAAGGACCATCCTTCTTTACTAGTGCAACACACTGTCAGGAACCGTGCCAGGATGGAGAAGCAGCAAAGAAACCTCTGGAAGATCATAAGGCACGGGTGAGCTCCCCGTAGCCCAACCTAAGCACCTTACAGGTAAGGTTTCAGTATCTACAGCAGAAAAGTGTTTCTTGGGACAGGGTTTTGTGCTACCATTGCTACATTAAACATTGCAATCAAGACCACCGTTCCATCAGTCTGAATAAGTACCCCAGCCCTTAAGATACCAAGCGCTGTACATATTGATCATTCTACTGTACATTTTCCTCTGTTATAACCATTTGCCTAAACAGACTCACCTCTGTTCCAATTGGATTTTATTTTTACCTATTAATTAGGACTACATTGCTTATGAACTTATGAACTTAAGGACTTTGCAATGGCATGCATATGAATTGAAGAACCTTGCTATTTGCTACTACCTAGTTTGTGCTTTAACTAATCTTTTCATTGTCTCTTGTTACTTTCTTTATGGTGTATTAGAATAAATTTGTGTTTTTAATCTTACTCTGCTTCTGCTGGACCATTAAATATTATACAGTAGCACTATTGCTGTGAAGGTGTTTATGTCTGACATGCCATTGGATCTGTCACATCCACTTGTTCTAATCGGGAAGCAAAACACCCCTATACCGCATATCCAATTAGGCAGCAGACAGACATAAGCTCTGTTATACCTTAAAAGCAGTAGCCCTGACGTTCCCCTTAGCAGAGCAGGATTCAGCCTTTGTATGTGAAATATGTAAGCAGATTGTACGGCCTGGTTTCAGTCTTTAAATGAATCCAGAATATAAATATCTCTTAAATTCTCAGGTAATGTTAAGCTGTTATAACTCTATACAAGAAAGGGAAGGGGCCTCCTCTTACCAATGCAATACTTAGGATGCAGTAAGTATCCGTTATGTGATCTCTGCTGCTCTGACTTCAGCAGAGGTCTGGATTCAGCCCTATATGCTCTTTTTTGTTGTATATATTATATACCTAGGTTTTTTTTACTCAAAGACTTACAATAAACAGAACCCGTGTAAAACATGATTGACTTGATGGTGTCAACACTATGCTAAGCTCTATATTTTTATACTTTTAACCATGGTTGCCGACTTTTTGCAGCTTCTCTCCGGGAGATTCCGGAGAGAAGCTTGCGTCGCATGCGGGGGGCGGGGCTTAATAACGCAGTTTATGCAAATCGCGTCATTAGGCTCCGCCCCCTGGCTCATACGGCCCCGTTTTTACTTAAATTAGGGGTCGGGACGGGGCTTGATGCCGCAAATTGCGTCATCAAGTCCCTTCCTGTGCCTAGCAACACTAGTATACTAGTGTTGCTAGGCAGGGGGGCAGGACTTGAGGCCGTGGTTTCAGTGAAACCACGGGCCTCAAGTTACTTGCGGGAGATTTGCTGGCTCTCCCGGGATACCGGGAGTACTGCCCGAATTTCGGGAGTCTCCCGGACATTCCGGGAGAGTCGGCAACCCTGCTTTTAACATATGCTTTGACAAAACAACTAACTTTTGTTTCCACTACCTCTTCTCTTTCCTACAGTCATTATTTTTGTGTAAACATGAATTTGAAGTTCTTACTTCATACCATGATTTGTGTAACGGATAAATGAAAAACGCAGATAATAATCTTAAAAATCATCGATTGGAATGTCAAATACCAAAAGCAAGAGTAGCATCGGATGAGTGATTTGTAATTTTTTTGTGTGTTCAAATTTATGCAGACAAAAACATATGCTGCCTTAGTTTGTCTACATCATCACTTAGGGCCCAGTTTAATTCAACACAAAGTCTGTGTTATTTTGGTTGCGGAGCTAATTGTGCGAATTTACATTGCAGATTGTTATGTACACCCCTTAAAGGTACGCATAAAAATCTGGGGTGTTTGGCTACCATAATAAACAATAATATGTGCATTTGCATCGTGACCAAAACATCGCAGTCAATTGAATCAGGCCCTTAGGATGTCTTAAGAGCATCAATTATCATATGTCCACTCAATATCTATTTTTAATACCTGTTTACATAAAAGTTTAAAACTAGTAAGACAAATATAATTATAATTATGTTTGCAAAATGAAGAATATAGCTTTTATTATAAATGCTTAGCTGGCCTCCCTCTGGTTTCGCATACATTTTATATATTTAATAAATGTGTGTGTGTGTTCTATAATTTTCCATGTTATAATTTGGTTGGAAAATTAAAGTAATAAACTCCAATTTGTTGTTAGTCTGAGCACTGGCTGTGATTGTCACAGTGGGTGGTTGTAAATGCTGGGAAAAAAGTATTGTCAAAAACATATGCAGACAACATAAATGCTATTTACTAAAGCCTATTATCAAAGCAGTATTTTTAGACTGAGTGCATTTAAAAATTCACCCCCTAAGTGATCAGTTTCAGTGTACTGAGATCTTACCGAAGCATAAACTTGGGTGTATTTTTTTTTAACTCCCTAATCATAAAGACTGTAATAAAAATTTTGTGACTAATACAACACTACAAGAATTTTTCACAAACATTTAAAATCAGGGGTGTTAAAAGTAAATAAATAAAATATAACTACACTTCAAGAAACCCATGGCTTATGTATGTCATGGTATTTGACCAGTAGATAATGTTGCTGATTACAAAATCGTCATAAAATGTTGAATAAGCAATGTATTTGTGCTACTTTGAGAAGATAGGGGGACAATAATGGGATTTTTTATTTTCTCATTTTTACCCGTCGATAATGTAAGGGAATCTATTACGCATTTCTCCACAAGTAAAATCTAATCTACAATATTATTATTAACAGCCTATATACAGTAAACAAACAATTGTTTATTAATATTGTTGTGTGCTATCCAGCTTTTTTTATTTAACTATATAAGTCATGTAATACAGGGGTAATAATTTGGATGCTGAAAACCTCATAGAAACCACTACAAACATATGGGCAATCGCCACACTGCGTTCATGTGCATCAAAATATTCCCAATCCCACACCACAGTTTAAAATGAGTATGTTTTGGCAATTTAATAAAGCTGTCAGCTGTTAATATAAGTCGCTGTCAGCACAGTACTTGTAAAGTTTCTTAACTGTCTAATTTCCCAGGACATTTTCAGGATTTTCTCAAGATGTCAGGTTGATGTAAACTCTGCTGCACTCCAGATATTTAAGTCTGATAATACTAAATCATATTCTATTGGTGTCATAATTAATGTAATAAATGACAGTATTTTGAACATGAGACAGCCACCAGATGAATGGCAGCTGTATCATGGTTTGAAAATAGACTGAAATGAGAAAATCACTATTGGAAACGGGTATCTATTTCCCCGTTCCCAATAGTGAGAGGCAGCATAGTGATTAGGACTAGAATGCAGCAGTTATGGCGGGTATAGGGTTAGGGCTTAAGGGAAAAGTTAGGGTTAGGCTGCAGGGCATGGAGGGTTAAGATTAGGCTGTGAGTCATGGTGGGTTAGGGTAAGGGGATGGTTTTACTTACTTTTCACTGTTCACAGCGGGCCGGATCCACAGTTAGAAATGTCAGCTGAATTCTACATGCAAGAAGTGGAAGGTGGCTGACATACAGGCAATATATGGGCGCAAGCCAGATGTTCTGTGTCGGCTCTCAATACATACATAACTTTACTCAGTATAGGCCAAATCCAGAGCTACATTTCCATTATGTTTCAAGACGTAGCGTATTTACGCTAGCCTATTTACTATGAACTCCCCTCGCTCGTACGTACTTTGGTTATTTAACATTTGCCGAACCCTACCTTAACTTTACGCTGCGTAAGTACTGAAGTAAGTACATGCTACACGTACGTACCTTCCTAAGCACGCCCAGACTGTAAGATTAAATGCCTCACCCACCTCCGAAACGTAATAACGAGTGTCGTATGGTTGGCACGCCCCTTCGTACATAGTTACGCTGTTGATACTAGGCTGGTACATATGTTCAGCATTACGAGGCGTAACATCTGCCGCCCGCATGCGCAGTAAATACTAATGGGCGATTTTACGTCAGCGGCTAGCGTAAAATCGCTCGCGGACGTAGTTCTGGATCTACCCCTATATGTGGAGATCCCGTTCGCCTTCCTAAAGAGGTGGCGAGGGGCTACGATCGGACATCCCTGTCACCGCTCTAGATTCGATATGGGCTTGTCCAAAAACAACCTCTTCTAAGCAGCAAACCACACCCCTAATCAATAGAGAAATCACTACTGTGCTGTCACTTGACTTGAAAGGTGTCTTCAAATAGATATAAATTTCAGAATAATCAATGTAGAAAAAAGAGAAGGAAAAAAAACCCGTTATCGCCTACATACAGCTATCACTCTGTATATGGGTAATATTCCAAATGGACTAACAGGCTTCAGTGACATCAAGAACAGGCAGCTGGTGAATTCACTATAATGGAAAGACTAATATTCCAGGATAAAAGAAAACTGACTTAAGTAAGTAACTCACAGTAAGTGAAAGAAGGTAACTACAGATCCTGGCAATATAGAGTACATGGGACCAAGGAGACACAGCTCTATGAGCGGATGTAATGAAGCAGCATCCAGCACATATGTCGAGTACAAACAATGACAGGAAGACAGATGTGGAGGCAAGGTACCAGGGGGACAACAGGCAAGAGGTTGTTATGTTTGTGGTGCAAGACTTGTAATTCCAGCCTTCTCCATTAGAGGCCGCTTGTGTTCCTAGATAGTCCTGCAATTTCAGTTTCCACCAGAGGTGTCACTGTCTTCTAGTCTTAGTTCTGGTATCAGACCTTAGAGTTTGCACCTGATACCTGGCTATCTATACCCTGCACATCAATGAAGCTTATACTTTGGAGGTTACTACAGCACTGGTGATCTCCTGCCTTGCTGGCAACTTCAGACTGGCTATACCCTCCTGTGTGGATCTGGCATTATCAATCTGTTACCTTTACCAGTCATCTCATCTGTGTTTGTATACCTTGTCTGTCTGTTTCATTACCATTTTATCATCTTGGTCTGTTTTCCTTGCCTTTCAGTTACCATTACCAGTACCTTGCTTGTCTGTATTAGTCTGCTACCATTACCAGTTATATTTATCAGTTTATTCTGCATATATTAGTTACTGCTGTGTTTCTGTAATAAACTTTCACTCCAGCTTACTTTGTACTCTTTTTCAATTGTCTCTTGCCCAGGGTGTCCATAACAGAGGTAAGGAAGGCACTGGAGAACAGAAGGAGAGGAACAAGGACAGACAGGAGCCAACAAGGAGAACCAGGAACATGATATATCACTAATCTCTACCTCAAGAGATGATATCTATTCCCACCCCTTCCCTCCCTCAACACGCCCCTCAGAATGCAAGCTGCCAATGCTCGACTTGCGTTCTAATCTGCATTGGATTGAAATGCTTGATCTTCAGTTGTGAGCATGCCCAGTAGAGAACCTTGCAGAGAAACATCATGCCAGCTGGCTGTGCTCAACTCTGGAATTGGTCCATAGTGTATAAAATTACAAATTACGTATACTTTAATTACTGTGTTGTCAATGCCCCCTCACACTCATGATTAATTTAAATGAGACTCAGACAGCCAGCACTAAAGGGAATGTGTTAATAACTGTATTGGTCCTAACATGGTCATACATGGTCATGTATTTTGTTTACATTGTCTCTGTACTCTATGTGTCATACAATAAAAATGTGTCCATAAATGTATCTGTATTTTTTACATATTTTTTTAAATACTGATGAGCAAAGTAAAGCAACGGACGGCAGACTATAATTTTTACAACCACAGCTGTTCAGTGTTTATTACTTGTTCTATGATCCAGTATAATGAGGCTGATTAATACTCTGCATAACAAGATCATTAATCTTCTTCCAGTGCTTTAGGGAGAACTCAGTTCACTTCTGCTTTAGCTACACTACTAAAATGTTCTATGAGCAACAACAAGTCATTAATAAATGTCAATAATATTGCAAGTCTTCTTCTCCAACAATGTAAGTGGAAAAGTTTGAGTTTAATTTTATTTCCCCAGAGAATTAATACTTATGTTTTCTTTTATGCTGATATGGTTTGCTTATACCAATATAAATGTTTTATTTAATTCAATTTACATAGTAAGACAATTAGCTTAATTGCCAGTTGTTGATATTAAAAATAAGTATTTTTGGATGTGCAATAAAACTGTGCTTAGGATAGATTTATTTTTTTAAATATATGAACTTTTTAATTATATTGTATAGACAGCTCATGGCTGAAAAGTTCTACATTTCCTAATCCCAATGCATTTATCTTTGATGTATGCATAATTTATGCATTCACGTAATACACTTTATGCATTATAAATTATTTCACTATAGTCAGATGTTCCTTTTAAGTTTATAAATGAACATTGGAGTCCTGTATACATGACTGAAAAAGGGATATCTGAAAAGGTGAATGTTGGGTTTGGTTTTCTACATTTGGTTGTTTTGTTCATATACATAATTCATACTTTAATATATTATGAAAACAAGCCAGGATTACACATGGGACCACAAGGTTCTCCAAAAGGCTTGGTTGGGTGGTCTGTAATAAGTAGATTGAGGGAGCACAATTGGAATGTTGACTGTTCCATACTTTCCAGAACATCCATGCACATCATGACACTGTGACACATTCAGACAGGTTACTGTATAAAGGGATTCTTAGGGTTAGTTGAAGATGAATTCGTCCTGAAGATGATTGATTGCTTGTCCTTTTCAGGACCTTGTGTACCGCAAGATGAAATTGAAATTCCCATAAAGTCTGTATAAGACAGTAAAAAAAAGACCAAAAAAAAACAAAACAAAACAAAACTTTTTTCCTTTACCCTATGGGTCATATTTATACCCTTGGCCAAAGTGGGAACCTTTCTCATGCTGGCCAAGGATATACATTTGACCCAATGACATTAGAACTGTTAGTAGTGCCGGGATGTCCTGCTTGCAGGACATAAGTTGCGACATTCCTAGAAGTTTTTTTGTTTTATTATGCCAAGATACCCCCCCCAGGATTAAAAACTTACAAGACTTGATCCCAGCAAAGCAGATAAGTAGGTTTTTTATGATTTTTACTGTAATTTTTTATTTTTTACAATATAATGGCCGGCCTTTTACTTTTTTAAATATTGGCGACATTTATATGGTGCAGCGAGCCCTGGATTGCTGGGCATGCTGGCGCTTGTGGTTCTTCAAGCATTAGCATGCCCAGGCACACATGGGCCGAAATAATTTATTTATTTTAGTTATAGCGGTGATGAGGGGAAAGGGCATTTTTTAACTGTTTACTGTTTTTTTTTTTACTAATTACCTTTTATTTTTACAGCTACGGTGACCTGCTCCTTACACTTAGACCATCCCCTGGGATGGTCTAAGCGTAAGGCGGATGAGCAGGCACCGGACACCGCTGCACGTAATATTTAAATGAGAAAAACACCCCTTTTCTCATTTAATTTTCGTGGAACTCCCAGTTCCACAGGCACAGTGCTGTCAGATGGGAACAAAGACCGATGGGTACACTTGCGCCCATCTTTCTGTGCTCGTTCCCATTGTGTGCATGCAGTGCTCATTTTTACTTTGCTTCCATCTGAAAAAAAGATGGAAGCGCAGCTCTGAATCCGAGCCCAGATGTCTATGTTTAGGTGGAAATTGTCTCACTGAGGCAGCTTTGCTAGTCGGGGGGAGCCAATCATTGCTAGAGACCTTACATATACTGGGGTGGATCCAGACTTAAGTAAGTGCTTGAAATTAGTTACTCCTGGGCTAAACCATGTTGATTGCAGGGGGAGTCAAGTTAATTATATTCTTTGCATGCAGAGATATATCTTTGAAATGCTTACTGCACACAGATACTGACCAGCTTTACTATTAAACTGTTATTTAGACTTGGGATAGGAAACATCACCTCTCAACTCTAATACTGTTTGCAAAAGATGAAATATGACTCCCCAGCAATCAACATGGTTTAGCCCAGGAGTAACTAATTTCAAGCACTTACTT
>WWET01004756.1:84128-96640 GCA_011038615.1 Limnodynastes dumerilii | reverse complement strand
GCATTCCTGATCCTGGTGCATTCCTGATCCAGTCCTGGCGCATTCCTGATCCTGATCCAGTCCTGGTGCATTCCTGATCCTGAGCCAGTACAGCGCAACTCTTCACGCCAGTCCGGCGCAACTCTTCATGCCAGTCCGGCGCAACACTTCACGCCAGCCCGGCGCACCTGTCCTCTGACCAGGCATAGCCGGTCATCTCTATTGGACTTTTGTGTTACTCCTTCACTCCGACATACCAAGCCCTGCCCCACCACTGTTGAACTCTTGTGGTGTTCTACTATCCGGCATACCAGTCCTGCTTCGCTCCTATTGGACATTCCCTTATCTGGTCTAACCTGGCGCTACGCTGTTAACTACTATCTGTTCTGTATCCCATGCAACAACCTTTTATTAAACCTGCTAGTTTCCATTTTACTCCTGCTCGTCAACTCACTCCTTTGGCTCCCGGAATGGATTCACAAATCCCCGTAGCCATGACAGCTAGAATCTGATTGGTTGCTATGGACATCTCTACTTTTCCAAACCCGCAGCTTAGTAAATCTGGCCCCTTGTCTGTATGAAATGAGCTGCATACATGTTCAGAGGTCAGCGTGTCTAGTGCATGCACCCACCACAGGATTCTTGTGAAACCTGCTATATGCACCTCTGGATCAGGTCCTCTGTGTAGAGCCAAGATAAACTATATGGGTGACAGTATTTAGAAAAATATACCAACTGTAATTTGATAGACTTTTAAGTATGTCATGACATGATGAAACTTGGATAACAACAGATGACACACTTAGCTTTACAGAGATAAGGAAGGTAAATAAAGATCAATGTTTCATTCATGTTACTAAAAAGAAAGAAACAATAAATGAATAACAGAAAAGTTTTCTTGAAATATGGGATAGCCAGGGACTGTCATCCTTTGCATCTTTCTCTTCATTCATAGGCTTGCCTAACAGCCTCCCATGTCTGTTGCATACTTCCATATATCAGTACAGTTCTATTTATAACATCAGCGGTCCCCAGGGTTACTTCAGGCCAGGGTCCTGGTAATTTCAAATATAAATAGGACCATATTGCTGTATGGCAGTATGCATCATGGCGACTAGAATCATACAGAGGGCCCCTAGGGTGTGTATGGTTTTCCTGTACAAGCATCACTGTATGAGGATTGTGATCCTATTGTAATTGATAGGACTTGCCTGCTCTGATAAACACTCTGTTTTCATTTTTGTTATCTACTGCCCATACAGATTATAGTGATCTCTGGGCATACCCTGAATCCCACCATGGACTGTGAAAAAGGAATTTATATTGTATTTTAGGGCTATGTATTTCAAGATTGTTGCAAGTTGATATTGACAAATATGTAGCTACAAAGAAGAGGTAAAATAAATTAATAAAAATGTCTCAGTTTTCTTCCTTTGAAATGAAACAATAGAGAAATGGATTCATTTATGATAATGGGGTAGATCCAAAACTACGTGTGCCGTACGTTTATTCGCGGAGCGTATTTTCGGACGCGTAAATTCGTTACACTCCCCTCGGCACACCCCTTGCACGGACGTATTTTGTAAAGATACGCTTTCCAAACCCTACCTTAACTTTTGTGTCATAACGTACGTATAACTTTTGTGTCATACGCACACGTACGTATGGGCTGAACGAATTTACGCAGCTAAGCACGCCCATACTTTACACTTTAAAAATACCACCCCCGCCTACTTCACGTATTTCAGACGTATTTTGGACTCACATAATATTGGCACGCCCACACGTAAGTATTTACGTGACACATACGTGAATGGCCCATACGTTCACTATTACGCTACATTAATGTGCGTATTTTCTATGGTGCGCATGCACAGTGCGTTCAAAACTACGATTTTACGTCTCCGCCACGCGTAAATTCGCTTCGAAGCGTTGTTCTGGATCTGGCCCAATGAGGTAGATCCAGAACTACGTGTGCCGTACGTTTATTTGCAGAGCGTATTTTCGTACGCGGAAATTCGTTACACTCCCCTCGGCACACCCCTTGCACGGACGTATTTTGTAAAGATACATTTTCCAAACCCTACCTTAACTTTTGCCAACGTAACCGCTGTCATACGCACACGCACGTATGGGCTGAACGAATTTACGCAGCTAAGCACGCCCATACTTTACACTTTAAATACCACCCTCCCGCCTACTTCACGTATTTCAGACGTATTTTGGACGCACGTAAAATTGCCAAGCCCACACGTATTTACGTGACACATACGTGAATGTCCCATACGTTCACTATTACGCTACGTTAATGTGCGTATTTTCTATGGTGCGCATGCGCAGTGCATTCAAAACTGCGATTTTACGTCTCCGCCACGCGTAAATTCGCTTTGAAGCGTTGTTCTGGATCTGGCCCAATGCCCTGAAACTCACAAATATGGGTCCGGATTCACAGTTACGTAGTTTTCGTTTTACATACATTGTTTTAAGAATTGAACTACTACACAAGCATAGTAGCTTATTTACGCTATCTACGTACTAATTTTGTTTTTACGCAATCTACGTACTGAAATGGTACGAAGATAGCGTAAAAATGCGTAGTAGCTCAATTCTTTAACCAACGTATGTAAGACGAAAACTACGTAACTGTGAATCTGGACCATGGGGCCTGATCCAGACCTATGACCGCAAGCGAGCGTACGCTCATCGTAAGCGAAAATTTGTGAAAAAAAACACACTACGCATGTGCAGTATGACAACTTCCGGTCGACCGAAGGACATGAGCGTACAGCGAGCGAATTTTCTGCATATTTTTCGCTCAAGGGGCGTGCGTTTTTTACGACGATAGGCTTGACGCTCAAGTTACTACACAGAGGCGGGGATAGCCATTTAAATTGTACAGTATGGGCGTGCTATGGGTCCGGATTCACAGTTACGTAGTTTTCGTCTTACATACATTGTTTTAAGAATTGAGCTACTACACAAGCATAGTAGCTTATTTACGCTATCTACGTACTAATTTTGTTTTTACGCAATCTACGTACTGAAATGGTACAAAGATAGCGTAAAAAACTACGCATGCGTAGTAGCTCAATTCTTCAACCAATGTATGTAAGACGAAAACTACGTAACTGTGAATCTGGACCATGGTCTGTAATGGTTTTGCTAAGCAATTGTAATAGGCATATCTTAACCTTTTATACCAAAGTGATTTGTGGATTGTATTCAGAGTTCTTTACCAAACTCTCTCTCTGGTCTCAGTCTAAGAACAATAGATCTTGATCAATGCAAAAACGTCTGCAGAACATGTCTAGAAAGCCCCTCAACTTTATTATATGCTCCAATTCAGCCCAGGATATAACATTTGGGAGATAAGAGGATGGGAGTGCGTTATTGTTTAATGAAAATAGATTACACTTGAAATAATTGTATTTTAAACACTGCAAGGATGCGTTCTGGAGAATTGCAGGCACGTTGGGTTAAGCTTGTACATTGCTGCCTGTCTGCTCACCTCAGACCTGACCCTGCAGTCTCTGTAGGAGGAGTAGGTGATGCTCTCTCACCCCACTTCTTGGCACTGCTCCTATGTTTCAGCAGCAGCAGCAGCTGCTGTGAGCCTGCCCAGCTTCTCTAGCATCTATAAATTCCCTTCTCAGTTTCCTAGGGATATGACCCCCTCCATCCAGCTTCCTGATCCTTCCTCCTGGCATGGGGTTACCTTTGCAGCTGCTGTCTTCTGTCACTAGTCAGTGGAGGGGCAGCTCCTTCTTAGGAGAAGTGCTGTAATGCTTTCTTATTGCAGAAAGCAATCTTGGCCCCTTTAGTCTGGAGCCAGGTTCTTTTCATGCACCACCACTTAATTTTCAAATAAGACTAAGAAATTATAATGTCCTTTCTGGTAAATACCTATTCTGTTTTCTGTTTTTAAAAGAGCAGGGACTTATTGTGATTGGTTTGGTGACATGGCAGTAACTTGGGATAACCAGCTAACAGTGACAGGGCCTAAGGTAAAACCTCAGCAGATCACATGCTTCTCATATTCTGTCCTGGGTTTTCCTCTATAACTTCTGTTTCAGAGACACTTGCAAATTGCATTAATGTGCACTAATTAGTCCCCATACTTTCTGAACTGCTTACTATTATTGAATAAGCTCTTTTTTGCCATCACTGAAATCTGTTCTAGTTTCTGTATTTTCAACTACAGCATTTCCAAATGTCACAAAGGGTTGCACTGGAATAACAGAGGACCAGAGCCAGGCTTAGTAACATTTGGGCCTGATGCAGACCTTTGCCCGGGAGCATTTTTTATGCTTTTCGTAGGCTTAAAAGCGTCCCTTTGTACTTATTGCGCATGTGTGGGGCCAATGTTACGCAATGAAACTCTGAGAGTATGGGCCTTGAGCGTACCAGTTTTGTAACAACGCTCAAAGGGGCGTGCCAGCCTTACAAACACCGTAATTACGCTTCGAGGGCGGGGTGAGGCATTTAAATCGTACAGTATGGAGCTTACAGACGCCCGCGGTTACACACAGAAAAGTTAGGGTAGGGTTTGGTCAGCGTAAGACGGCTTAAATACAGACAACCAAGGGGAGTGCCTAGGGGAGTGGTTCGTAGGTACGCTGGCGTAAATACGCTACACACAAAGGCACATAATGAGCGTAGGTCTGGATCAGGCCCATTGGCCGACTTACACAAGCATCATGAGCATGTCGGCCTTACTTTACTACCACGTTACTGTGCATGCGCGCAGCAGATGTTACACTATAGACCTCTATGCATACGGAAACGTCAATTCTGTACGTTCAGATTCATGCGACAGGGCGTGCCATCATTACGCACAGCCAAAATATACAAGCTGGGCGGGTGGGAGCCATGGAAATTTTACGTTGTGGGAGGGCTAAGACACCATGCGTGCGATCCATTCTCACGCCAATCTGTGCAGAGGACTTAAGGTAGGTTTATGGTCTCGTATGTCAGATAAAGCCCATATCTGAGAGGGGAGTGCGGACTTTCAGACGTCCGTCCATACAGAATGTGTGCAGAGGTTTGGATAAGGCCCAGAAACACTAAACACTCTATAATGGTTCATACTGACATATAGATAAACAGATAAATATTACACATAACACAGGCCAACAGATTAGTATTAACTGCTCATGAAAACTGAAATACTATCAAATTAACACAGAAGGAATTTCTAACACTAATGTGAAATTTCCCATCCCAAAAATCTGGAAACAAGGAATGTGTAAATTTCCTGAGGTTACAAGGTCACCAATGTAATACTTAGGTCACAAAATGTTCACTGCTCATTCACTCTCCCAGTTCTCACAGAAAACCATCAGGTAAAAGCAGCATTTATACAAAGATCATTTATAAGTAGATCACAGCAGGAAACTTTTTCCTAAAGTAAAACATATTATTAAAATACCTGGTGCTTTTTTGTAACTAAACCTGCTTGTGTTTAAAAGCACACAAATTGCTTATTTATTCACATGGGCCCAGATCCAGACCTACGTTCACATTACATTTCATTGCGTGGCGTATTTATGCTAGCATATTTTCTATGCACTCCCCTCGATCGCATGTACTTTGCCCATTTTACGCTTGCCAAACCCTACCTTAACTTTTCAAAGCGTAACTATTGACATACGTAAAGGCTTTACGTACATAAGTGTCTAAGCACGCCCATGCTGTATGATTTAAATGCCTCACCCCACCTCTGAAGCGTAATTACGGGTGTCGTATGGCTGGCACGCCCCTTCGTTCATATTTACACTGTTGATACTAGGCTCATATGTACATTCAGAGTTACGTTGCGCAACATCTGCCGTGCACATGCACAGTACATATGAAATAGCGTTTTTACGTCTCCGGCTAGCGTATATAGTTCTGGATCTACCTCATGGAGTCAAAATAACAAAATACTGTCATCATTAACAATAGTAATCTCAAATGTTTGCTTTGAGACATCTATTGAAAGCTAAACTAATGGAAGCAAAGGTATACACAGCTAATGTGTTTTACAAAACCCTTCACTGATTTTCAACTAATTTTCAGAAGGTTTTTTGATCAACCCACTTTTAAAATGTTGTGTAGAAGACCACATATTATAACAAATAGTAGTAGTTTATTACCATAGGTGCAGTTACCCATACATCTAATCAGTTATTATCTGTAAAATAGTTATTGCAGGGTAGACAAATGATTCTGACAAACTGGTCCATCATTTACACTATACAATTATTGGGCTAATTATCATCTTGTCGGCTCAATAATTGTATAGTGTGTACCCAGCTTCACTCTCAAACTGGGAAACTGATCAAAAAAATCCTCCTTATAATTTGATCAAACCTAACTTGATAATCAAGCACAGTGTATGTGTATGGATGATAAAAACTGTAAGCCTGTAAGTGGCATCATCTTCCAGCAAAGTCCTCCGAGATACAGTCACCATTGTAAATATCCATAACGGTGTCCAAACTGTACAATGATAATGTTACTTGATCAATATGTGAAACAATCATGAACAAGTGGCAGCCATCTGAAAAGCTTATTTTTTAGAACTTCATAGAAAAAGAGAAGATTCAGAAGAAGTTTTTGGGGTTCTTTTTAATATAAATTGAAGAGTCGGTTGGGGTTTTCTTTGTACAATTTAAATACTGAATATAAATTACTTTACATAATAGATTAATATTTTTGTATTTCATTGACAGGCAGAGCTGTGTGCAAAGAGAATTTAGAGAAATGGGAAAGAGTGAACAGATCACTGAGGGATTCTGGACAATAATAAGAGGGTGAAGTGAATTTGAAAGGGGGCATTAACACTGTGGGGAAAACACTGCATCTTCACAAAGGATTAAGCGTCATTCTCCATCTGTTGTTGAACTACAACTTTGTGGTGCTGAAAGTTGTGCTTGGACAACAGTTGGTTATCCACAGACTTTCTCTCCATGGTGCAGTCCATTAGCTTAGTATACATGACCTGTGACCTCTTCCTTCTCAGTGTTTATGGCATTGTAATAATACTGGGGCGCACTAAGAATTCAGTCCCATTCCCATTTTCCAGTCTCTGTCCTGCCTCGTGCAATGTGAGCAAAGGAAACAGCTTTTTACAAAAATAGGTATATATTTATATATATTTATAAAAAATACAAAATAAACTACATTAAATAAGGTGACAAAATACATCCAGTGAGTTCAAGAAGGGCTTTGTTTTCCCCCTACCTTTCCCACTACCCCTGAAAACCAACACTACAATATTTTGCAGTTAGTGGTTTTAATCTTGCTGCAGCCAGAGGCACATTTCTGTGTCTGTTACTAGGTAAGATATCCAGTGAGGGGTAGCAGGTGGGGATGGGGGTACAGTCTTTTTTGTCTTTATAAAGCACCAGGGCCATGTCTGGCATTTGAAGCATGCGGACAGAATGAATCTGACGACCCCATGGGGGCCAAACTTCTTTTCCCTGTGTATCCTAGAAAAAGAAAAAGAGGACATGTAAGCAATGTAAATAGTCTACTGACACCAAATGTGATCATGAAATGTTATCAAAGCAATAATAGTTGAAGCGAACACTATTATTATGGTAATTAAATCACCAGCACAGGTGGCTTTCAAGTATTTTGGTAAATTCGTATCATGAAGACAAGCCTGGTGTATTATTTTTAGTGCTTATAGTCCAATCATTATAATTGACTAGCCTTAAAGGACTGCAGATCTTTAACTACTGCAACAATCTTCATCACATATGCATCTTGTAAAATGTAAATAATATTATATCATTATTAGAACGTGGCTCATCTAAGCAATAACAGAAAGGTGACCAAACTACTGCAATGATAGAGAACCGCAATCTAGTTCTTTTGGATGAGATGACGATTGATTACATTATGTAAATATGCACACAAATGGAAAACAATATAAAGTTCCAATATATGTCTGTGGGTCACATAGAATGGCATACATTATACTTCCATGTTAGTGGCTAACTTAAGCTCATAACTGCTTATTAAGTGAAGCTGTAGATTTAAGGTTTAAAAGAATGGTGCTCTCTTCCAATATAACTAATCCTACTAGTAGATGTGGAAGGCCCTCTGGCAGTTTTAGGATTAACCATGAATAGGAAAGGGATTATCATCTCTCACCTGCTCAGTGACAGATACAAAGAACCTTTTCCAATTCACTACGTGACTAGAAGATCTCTTTGTTCCTTTTTGCCAGGAAGGTGCTTGAACTTTCTATTTTTTCGCTTTGATGATCGAACTGGTGCATCCTCTTTTCTAGTGATAGGTGTTTGAGGTGGTGTTGTTGCAATTACATCTGCGAAAAACAAGCAAAATTTCATAGGGGATTCAAAACAGTATAAGAAGATGGGAGAAGATGAAAGTAAAAAGACTGCAGAGATACACAAACACCAGCAGTATAGTTACCTGCAGTCCCCTTGTGTGGATGGTGAAGGGGCTGACTTCTTACAAACGTGGGAATGGTAGACTGACAACTGCATTCCACATGGTCTTCTAGAGGAATCGGGACAAGTATAGTGGACTTCTTGCCTCGTTGTATTACAATTTTCTTCACCTGTGTAAGTACATTAACAAGAGATCAAATAAGAGTGCTGCAAAGAATCCACAAATCCTCAAAAGACATTAAACAAGTTCCTAACTTACAATAATATCTAAATACAAACATTTGGTTACTAGATTTGAACAATTTAACTTGAACACAATTTTATTCAAAAGAAAAAAAGCTGAGTTTTTCACACTAATTGCAGTTTACATTTTACCTCTATAATGCTCACACTGTGCATGTAGCATATCTTTCCACTGCTAAATCTATCCAGCTAGGAATTTTCCATAGAAAACATGCCATTTTTCCAAAGCAGAATAATTTCCTGGAAAGTACCCCCAACAGTGGAGGTACATAAGCAATATTGTGAGAGCAATGGTACCCTCTGTAGCCCACAGTACAAACATATGTAACTTAAAATATGTTCATTAACCATTTAAATGACAAAACCAAAATACCTTTTCTTGTATTTTATGCAGTGTATGGTTCAAATTTGCTGCTTAAAAAAATGTGCAGTAACAAGTTCAGATAACCCCCTACGCTCCGTGAGACAGTTTGGCCTCTTGTCAAATACAACATTGCTTTGATTTCATGGAAATCAGCGCGGAGGGATGTGGCACTGCAGGTGGCCATTTTTTTCTAGTGTTTGTGCATGTTTTGAAAGAAATGTGCAGAATAATTAGCAGATGTTGTATTAGTTAAGAATCATGAATTATCAAGGCTTTCACATTTAGCTGCTGTTGGAATTAGGTTGTCTGTTGTCACGGTTCTAGCAGTGTAAGATAGAGTGTAGTACCAAGCAAGAATTCCCATCTAAATATTATATTATATACATAATTTGTGCCAAAAATACATAGTACCTTAAGCTATATCATTGCTACACACTGTGCTACAATAAATTATTGTGACCAACTAATAGATAAAAGAGACAAAATGAAAGTATAAAGATTATTTCACCTCCCCTATATGTTAATCAGGACTTTGGTAAAATATCACTGACATGAACCCCCTATGATAGTAGAGCTGAGAGTAAAGCTTTTAGGAAAGTTACCTGAACATAGCGAACGCGGGTGCGAATTGGAACACATTTTATGGATGCTGCGTAACAGCACCCGGAGCACCTCTGCACCTCGACACATGGTGGCTGAACTAGGAAGTTAGCATTGGTTGGGTCAACCATTTGCCGGGTAATTTCAAACACCTCGGTTCTTGTTTTGCACTGTGCTATTTCAGCTTTTTCAGCATCTGGAGAAAGCAAAGCTTTATGTCAGTAACAGAAATGTCAGAAATTCTGGTCCCCAGTACATTGCCACACAAGGCATTGGGCCCAACATAAAACCCCCTCCCCCCACACAACGCTAGAAAGCCTTGTTTAATGATGTCTAGGTAATTAGAATAGTTTATCCGTGGAAGGTCACGTACCTAAGCTGCGTATGACCCGTGAGTGGCTGGAATTGTCTATAAGTAGATTTCTTGTTCCGTTTTTGCTTAGTTCATACACCTCCTCCTCTTCATCTAGTAGAAGAAACATAGATTAAGTTATAAGTCTTTAACAAAAGGCCCATACTATACAAACTCATGAGTGTTCAAGGTCAGATTGCAAAGAAACATTGCATCTTAAAGTAAACATCAGCTGTGGTTATATGTGATTCTAGCACTAGATATGGTACAGCTCAGTGTGCTTAAATTTCACACTTACAAAGTCACACTTTTGTTTCCTGTAAGTTATCTGAAAAAGTCAGTTTTTAGTTAGAGAAATTAGAATTTAAAATAAACGTTATCTTGGTTTTAGTTGATAAAAGCCATAATGTTAAATCTGAAGTACAAATCTGAAACCTAGATAAAAATGTTAATATAAATTGATTTATAAGTAGCCAATTCAATAGAGTAAACTTATTTTGCTATTGGGAAACCTCTTTGATGGAAGTGATTTAGGACAAGGTAGTAGTGTTATTTGTATGAATACTCCAATTATTAAAATTTTATGGGCTAACTATGCTACTACTTCTACTGGTTGTTGTCAGTAGATGGTGGCATGCCATATAACTACATATATATAGTATATGCAGTTAAAATAAAGGTTTGATACCAAAATGTTGGCACTAATATATACTAATATACTGTCTCTTAAGCTGGCCACACACTAGAGCGATTATCGCTCCCAGCGTTTGACTGCCGATAAACGGGATGATTTTCCCCTGGGGAAAAGTCCCGATATCGGCACCATACACTGGAAGAGGCTGGGGGTGATAATCTGTGCTGGAAAGCCAGCAGCCAGCCTATTGGCAATGAAAAAATCACGCTGACAGGCTTCAGCGCTGTGTCCCCTCTCCCTCTGTCTGACTGTATAGCCAGACAGAGGGAGAGAGGACACAGCGCTGCAGCCTGTCAGTGTGTGGGGTTCTGCTGCACTCTGCCCTCTCTCCTTGCAAATCTTGAATGATTAACGAAAATGACCACACACTGTACGATTTTTCTAACGATAAACGATAATCATTCAAGAATTCCATAAGGTGAGATAATCGGGCCCGAGCGTTTTTGAAACTTTTTATCGCTAGTTAGAAAAAAAATCTTTACCACACACTAGAGCGATATTTAGCCCAATCCACGATAATCGTGTGTTTGGGCCGATCATTGCTCTAGTGTGTGGCCAGCTTTAGATATTCATAATACCGAAAATAATACAGCCAATACCACAAGATTGATGCAGCAGAGATGTCATAAATGAAAAATACTTTTTACTTTTTAGAATTACAAAATTGATTTTGGATTTTAAAAAAAATGTAATCAGTATGGCCCTCAGGTGTTAAACTTGATTTTACTACATGTGGAATATTTTTTTACATGTAAAAATCTGCAAATCTTTTTCTCCATTTACATGTCTTAAAGCTGTTTATACTTTATCTTGTGACATACAGGTAGATGGCTTTTCAACATGCCATTCAGTGACCAAAGATGGGTCAAAGAGCAACACAACTGTCATTAAAAGAGGATCTGTGTTCTACATACAAAAAGGACCTGAAGCCATGGCCATGATACATATCTGGCATTCTTCCTCTAGTGCACCCATTCCATGGGTCTAAAACACAGCCTCAGGCTCTCCATTCCCAATGTAATTGTGTAATACAGTATATCTGCACAGCAGCAGTCTTCACAGAGAATGTGTGAGATACCATTTACATCATAGAAAAGTATTAATTCATTCATTCATTCATTCATTCATTCAATTTCACAGGAAGTGGCATAATATTTTGGGAAATTTATTGCAAAATCTCAGATTTAAATGTAATTTTTCTAAAGCAAAGAATTCCCATTTATACAATAAATATATGTGAATTAAACTTCCAGTTGAAGATAAGTCTCTGTTTTT
The DNA here is from genome assembly GCA_011038615.1 of Limnodynastes dumerilii. NCBI lineage: Eukaryota > Metazoa > Chordata > Amphibia > Anura > Limnodynastidae > Limnodynastes > Limnodynastes dumerilii. Next base: position 84,728 of record WWET01004756.1, on the reverse strand, counting down.
AGCAATATAGTAATAAATAAATACTATATACATATATGGGGAACCCATGTGATGCAGGTTATATAAGACTGTATTCAGACAGGATTTACAGAAGTGTTTTATAGTTGGTTTAGCTTGAAGGTCTGCCCCTCCTGGTCCTCACTATTGATGTTGATACGTGTTTAAGCTGTGGTTTCATACTGTGTCTCTGCATACCTGCATTTGGAGCTGGATTATGGTCAGATTTGCTTCCTCACTCAAAGGTTTAATAAATAAAACTTCTGTACTTCTATGCAATTAAAATAATTGACACTTGTTACGTTTGTTTCTTTAATTCTGGCATTGGTCAAGATTTAATTCTTGCCTTATTTTCATGGCCTGGCATTCTAGCCATTACCCAGTGACTAATCATGATCTTCTATCTTTAAAATAAAAGTCAGAGAATTAGTTACAAATATCTTCAGACATGTGTTTAAGCCACCCACCACTTACAAGGCTTCTCTATTAGGTGGTCCTAACTCTAAAATTTAGAGTCCTAACTTTGGGTCACATATCCAATATCTTTCTAAACTGAGAGCTCTCCTCTTATAGAGATCCCCAAGTGTATGTATATATATATAT
>WWET01004756.1:60483-82498 GCA_011038615.1 Limnodynastes dumerilii | reverse complement strand
CCAGACAAGACAAAGAAGGGAAGTTGTGTCCAGACACAGATAGCAGAGTGCAGGGTCTGACGTGCGCATAGAGACAATAGCAAAGAGGGAGGTCGCAGCAGAGTACAACAAACTCTGCTGCAAGCACNTAGGAATTCTTTTCAAGCACAAGCCAGAGTTGGAGACTGGCACACCAGACAAAGAAGGGAAGTTGTGTCCAGACACAGATAGCAGAGTGCAGGGTCTGACGTGCGCATAGAGACAATAGCAAAGAGGGAGGTCGCAGCAGAGTACAACAAACTCTGATGTACTGCAAGCACTGAGCTCTTGGCATGAGCCTCTACAAACACGGCTCTCCTCTATTTATAATACTTATTAACCAATGTGCCAAGGAGCAAACTTTCTGCTAACTATTCTGATATAGTAATGTTTACAAGGATTTCAGGCTAGCACATTCTGGTATTTTTAAGACATTTACTGCATATTTTGCAAATAATTGTAGGCGTCTAATTCTGAGAACTATTCCTTCGTGCACTGACATGCAGATACACACGTGCACATATAATGTATGTCCTGAATGTGAATGAATTATGGTTAATGTCAACATTAGCTGGCTGATGTGTGAAATGCGTGCGCTAATGTCCAAGAATCTAAGCAGATTACACACTGAAGCATTGATGCATTGTATTTTGAAGAATTAGAACATACTTCTGGCTTCTAGAAATATATAACAGAATGATGGTAAAATTCTGTAGAGATTTACCTACGGAATCTATCTGCAGCAACCTTCGTATATCTGCTACAGACTTGACAGATCCTGCTGTGATTTTCTTGTACATCTCCTCTGGAATGGGGTCCCCCTGTCAAAGAGACATACAATGAAAATTACTATGTGTGAAAACAGCACATGTCTGACCACATAGTACTAAGGCAGAATTATTACATTTCAGTAACAAAAATACACAATATTCTAAAATAAATATACCAAGAGGTAATGGACACATTCACAGACTCATAGGGCCTGATCCAGACCTATGCACACCGCCGTAGTTACGGCAGGCATATGCGTGAGATCGGCTGTTTAGCCGACCTGCGCATGCGCCGGGCAGATGTTGCCCGGCGTAGTTAGGGGAAATCTTTAGGCAGGATCGGGCGTCCCTAACTGTAGTGTAGTTACGATTGAGGCGACGTTCCTCGCCGTAACTACGCTAAAGTTAGGGAAGAAAGGCGGGGAGAGGTAGGGAAATGAGGCAGGGAGGGCAGGCTTAGCATGTTACGATCAGGTCCAGGCGTAATTACACTCTTGTTATGCTGAATGAAGTTAGGGTAGCCTTCAGCCGGCGTAACAGAGTGTAATTACGCCCGGACCGGGGGGAGTGTCAGGGGGAGTGCTTAGATGTTACGCTCAGTGCAACATTATAGGTCTGGATCAGGCCCAAAGATCTTAATATTCTGCTCAAATGCTGATATCCATAGGGTCCGATTCAATTAGCCTCGCACCCGCGTTATTTGCAGTGCAAAGCTAGTTGCGCAAATTTTTTTTTTTCATTCGCATTTCATAGTGACATGCATAAAAATCAGCTACCGTAATAGATGGGAAAAAGGGCACCGTGAACTTTTTCTCATCTATTGCGGTTCGAATTTCTAATTGAATCGGGTCCATAGTGTCTTTTGCATTTCAGTGGTTTCTCATTGCATCAATATTTTCCACTTACCACCTTAAATTATTTGGTAATATATCTGGATATGTTTATTTCATTCATTTGTTGTCTAGTATCTGAAGATGTAATATCACCGTTATCTATAAGCTACTTTACCAGAATTACCAGAATAACAGCAAAAACAGGTACAAGCGTTCATCCAAACAATCTAAGTTGCAATGTAAGGTGTGCAAATTAACATTTTTGCATGAATGGAAAATTAGTTTGCTAAAAAATCTCAAATATTTCATAGCTTTAATCTGCAGTTTAGAGTTGAGCTAAGAAACGTCAACTCTTAACTCTAATTCCGTTTTCACAGCCTTTTCCTGAAGTGCAGCATGGTATTTTTGATCTGTACACCTGTTTTTAGTGTGTACTCAGGTGTAATATCTTGAACCTCTGAGTCTAATTTTTAAATATGCCATAAATATTATAATTTAGGTGACATATTTCTGTTGGGTGGTAATATGTTATACCTAGCAGCTATATCTACAAGCTATACAACTGATTGTATCCAACTAGATGAGTAGGAGGTTTTAAAAAGTTTATTCAATGATAAATTTAAATTGACATTTCTTTAAGGCTATATCTAATGTCTGCTAAAAACGTAATCTGGTGGTTGCAAAGACTGTAATTGTCTGATGTGGTTGCTTATACAGTGTAAAAATGCATCACCTGATAGCTATCTGTGTAAAAAAGTTGTACCCGTAATCTCAAAGATTATGGACAGGATCCCACAACTTGATTGTGCTGTGTTCAGGTGTGGGGGGATCCTGTTGTAATCATACATTCGTGCAAATACCTGAGAAATCGCTCTCATTGCCAGGGCCATCAACAGCATTGTAGGCCCTTGGCAAAGAAATGCACAGGGACTCTACCAACCCATTTACAGGAATAAAAATGTAACCAAATCTTTGGAACATTAAAAGCTTTGAAAAACACAAACATTTCAACATGTAAATGATAATTCATCACATTGTGCCCTCCAGCATCACACTGCTGCCCCTTCATTATCAGCAGCAGTGCCCTCCTTCGTTTTGCCCCTTCTTGCATGTCTCTACAACCATCCAAACTGCTCCTCTTTGTGTGTGTCCAGCCAGCCCTTCTGTCACTCCTTGTAGGTCTAGCTCCTGTTGTGTGTCCTGTCAGCCTTCTGCCTCCTCCTTGTATTTCCAGGCAGCCTTTTATCCCTTTCTTATTTGGCCAGTATTTAATACACACACACTTATTTCTTGCAACTATATGTCTGTCTCTGTGTGACTGCATACACATGGTGCCGGGGATCTAAGTGTAAGCTCTGATCCATTTAATTAAATAAAACAGTGGCCTGTGGAATTCACTGATGGCCCCTCTGGAGTGGGGGATTACCCCAGCGGAAATGCAGGACAGTCAGTCTGAACATAATTTGCTTGGGCTCGAGAGATCCTATTTTTGTGGGGCCACGGGCACCTGCCCATTACACCCAGTGGAAAAGATGGCCCTGCTCATTGGATATCTGACATAAAAATCTTAAAACTTCTATCACACAAAAATGGTGATGGTTCAGAAACCCCACCTTTACTGTACTTGAAAATAATCAAACCCTCCCACCTGCGAGTGCAACCTGCCCCTTGTTGAAAGCTCTTGAAAATGTCTAAAGTCTGAATTGAAGGAATTTGCGTTACAGTTGCGTGCATCCAATACGTGCACATATGCAAATAGCAAAAGCTGATATTCTCCAATCCAAACCACTTGGAAAATGTCCCCTTGTTAGAAGCCCAGTCCAGTTCTATGTCTCAAATCAGAGGTGTCGACATATGAGTGACACAGAGGCTGATCCAGTGCAGCACTTACACCTTTTTTTAGGGCAAAACAAGTGCAAATGTATACTTGAGCAAAACTGTTGCAATGTGATTGGTGCAACTTATCTTAAATCACTCTAAACGCAGGGAAAATGCTTGACTTTTGCCCATACAGTAACTCACATACTATAAGGACAACTCACATACTGCAAAGCTTTATGAGTAATATGTAAATTACAGTTGAGCTAAGAAACTTCATCTCTGAACTAAAATTGCAGCTTAAACGCACCTTTCCTTGCAGTTTTGACTGCATGGTTTTGCTCAGTTCTACACTTGCACCTGTTTTGCCCTTACTCTCAAACTCCAGATCAGCCCCAGATCGCACGTTAAGGGAATGCAGCTCATTCTTTTCCTTAGCACTGAACCCAAATTTGTCTTGCATGCATCTTGAGGGTTCATGTCTGTCTATGTGTTTACAGACGTATTTATATTCCAACTTTTGGTGACCGTGCTGAAAATTCATGTGATTTAAGCAGCCTCACTAATGTGAACTACTTATAGTAAATTGGAAGAACAATTTTATATCATAGTGAGTAGTATTGGTCCTAGGCAACATTATCAAAGGAAATGATACAATAAATTGAGAATTAAGCACTAAAAAAAAGAAAAAATGCTGAGCAGTGACTACTTAAACCTTTGGACAAAATATTTCAGAGAAAAGACTTTAAAAACCCTGAAGTGTCATAAATGAAAGTGGTCAAAAATATATGAGCAATTAACTGATAAAACATAATGTACTAACATTAGTATGTTATATAAAGAGATCATCATAAAGAGCTCTGTAAAACAGATTCCCACCAGTGCTGCTAAATCAACCATATGTCCGCAAGATTTATACATTTGTGAAGCATTACTAAGTCTTAACATCTTGGAAACAAAGATATTCCAAATCAGTAAATAAGGAATGCAAAGCTTTTCTTTTGCCAGAATTCTTGTCTTTTTTGAAAACAAAATAATTTTGAAAATGGCCAAGTAAGAAAAAGATTTAAGATAGTCAACCCTCTGTATCCCAATATCCCACACCGAAAATCACATCCCACAGGCTGAACAAGCCAGGACAAAGAACAATTTGGCAGGCAACCTTTCTAGGAAAGAAATACTAAGATCGCAGGGAAAAGTGCCAGCTATTGTCGTTCAAAGAAAGTGCCCTGGTGCAACAAGGTGAAGGGGCTGAACGGAGAAAGTGAGGGGTTCTGGGAAGATGATGATGGGAACTGGAAGAATATTTTTTTAGCAGACAGGGAAGCACTGCTTTGCAATAGGCTGATACAATAGAAGAAAAAATTATAATCAAGATATCAAATAAGTGATAGGAATATAAATAAAAAATGATTTTCACGACAATGTGCATGTATGGAACATGTATGTGGAATGGTTAGGGAAAAAACTATTCATAAACAAAGATTAAAGCAACAACAAATAGATAATAAGTAAGTAAAATGAAATAAACAAAACAGGATTCAGGCAACCTGACATAATGCACCTATGTTGGAAATTATCCAAAGAACATCGATCACTGCTGCCCATGCTCAGTCAGGAATGTTATATATCCAAATCCTTGGGCATCTAACTCATTGTGTGTAACAAATGCAGGTGGCACAGTTAATATTTCAGCTGAGGTTCAGGGAAGGATGGTACCAGGAGAGGCATGGCACATTTTAACCATGATGGTGGGTGTGAAGGGAAAGGTGGGAGTTGGTTACCATGAGTGGCTGTCTACTTTAAAGATAAGAAAGCAGGTGTCCCACTAACCCAGCTCAAATCATTCCAATGTAAGACAGCCTGTGGCACAAATACCTGGATACTCCACTACCCAGCCAGCGTCCATATGGGACATTTTAGCATCCAGGGTGAGCTTAGCAGCCCATTTCAAAGGAAAACAACAGGTGGCCAACTGTGGCACTTTAATACATGACTGGACAAGGAGGCAATTGCCCCCCAGTGCCCCAGAGTCTGGTTTGGTCTATATTTAAAACCAAGGATAGAATAATTCATTGTAACCTTCTATATTATTTTCTTGGAAATAACTGTTATCCATTTGCGTCTTGTAAAGTTCTGTAACAGATGGCTTGCTAAGTGTCTTCATTTTATACATATTACTGGTCCTCCCTTTTATTTAGAAATCTATTTTCTACGATGCCTTTCCATACTGATCAGCTTTACTCCTCAGTCAGTGTCCCTCAGTCAGTGCTGTTCTCTCCTTACCTCCAAGGCATGTGTGCGTGCGGTAATGCAAGCTGTCCCTGAGGCGGCATATTCTGCGCGATCCCAGCAGCCACTTCCGCATTAACACGGAGCTGGCAGGTGCCCCGAGCTTGTACAGGGCATCATACCACTGGTATGCACTGCTCACCAACACGCACGTTCAAATAACAGCGTTTCGGGTGAGATCCATGATACATCTAAAACGTCCAATAACCCAGAAATACAGCATAATCTCACTGTAGATCCTCATTAACCATGGCAGTGCTGCTTATAGATCAAACACAACCACTGAAAGTTGTACTGCTTTCAGTTGCCTCAATTTTTACCACAAATCAAAATGATAATCACTTAATATGTTGTCATCTTGAATATAAAATGCTATAACCTGAATTGCCATTCACAGGTTGTGTCATCAATACCATTACAGTTACTTAGAGACATTATAGTGTAATAATCCATTATATTGGGGACTGTACTTAGATAAACCTGATCTTGATGTGACACTGTTTAGACAGAGTAAACAACATTGCATTCCAGAGTACTCACCTCAGCACGAATTGCATGCAGGAACCAAATAGACATTAGCAAACCCCCAAAATTCATCCTGTAGTCCACGGGCCAATGTAAGGAACATGTATCTAGTAGCTGTCAGCTATGCGCAGATAGTGAATAGCAGGGAGGCTGGCACCCTTCAAGCAGGGGGATACCCCTCCCCAAAAATAGGACTCCTAATTCCAATGTCTGTAGGGTCGATGTTGCGGTAGACAGAATGCCAAGGTGTTATGGAGCAAGAAGCAAAACTATTTGGAAAAAGATAGGTGACATGAATATTCCAGCAGTCACACAGACTGTCATGCGAGATCCTGGAGCTACAGGTCTAGGGTTTCCTTCCAGAACAGATGCTGAGAGCTAACCCACAGTCACTGGCTCTAGTCACAAGTGGGCAGTTTTCTTTAGGTGCCCCAGTTAGGGGCGTGTGCTGACGGGGAAGGGCTTACCGAAGGCGGGTGCCTGCTTTAGACGGGGCTGAATGCAGGTGTGTAGGGAGGGGTAAAGTACTAAGCGGTGGGCGTAATGTCTTCAACAGGAGGAGGAAAACTGTAACACTCGGTGCAGACACAACATGTACACAAATGATAAGGTAAAGTAATGTTTAATCTGCTGAAGGAGAAATCTCACAAGATGCTTCCTGGCTTCTGTGCCATTGAGCAGCAACAATCTGCAGCTAGACATATGCCTCAGCTCACATAGGCTACACACCAGAGATAGAAAAAATCATATTGATCATTGCAAATACATAATGATTGCACAGCACATGCTGTTGTAAATGAGTCAGACACTTTGGAAACCAATGTGGGCAGGGGAAGGGCTGATATATTTTATCCTGGGAGAAAGACTCTTCTTGGCAACTTATTATTAGGGAAATAACATCAGATGGCCCACTATGGGTCATTCAAAATATCGCTGTTTATCCATAAACATATGTGTATGATCACCACCATTGGTATTTCTCTGTTTTTAAACATATTTTTTGTTTTTGTTGGGCACAGTAGGGAAAAAAATGTGAAGCAAACAACCATCAACTTTTACCAAGGATAAGTGTTCTCTTCAGACCTATACTATATTTTCATATCTGTAAGACTGGCAAACTAAGATAAAGACAGTACTGGGAATTCATTTTCAAAAAAGCCACAGCTGTGTAGCAGCATTCGTGTTTCCGCTAATTTTAGCACAGTATTTCAATGATTCCAAGCTAATTTTAATATAGCAAATGAAAGAAAGGAAATATGTTTTTGGCTTATTGTATTTTGCACAGCATCTGCACATGGCATTTCTGCAGCTATCTTGCTGTCCTGTGTCTTGATATAGAGAGTGATATCACCAAGTAACTATATATAGGCACAGTGCTCTGTACTGTATTGATAGTGATCATTCTTTTTCAAGACCCAGACTATGATGTTATGAGGGGGCTCATTTTCACAGTTCCAGTATGAACATAAGATGTACTCACTTACATAACCGTCGCTTACCAAAGCTATTCCTGAAAGGGCAGTGTATGAATAGTCATTTAGAAATATGATAAAAACTCTTGTTAATATCACGCTAACTTATTTTAATAATAATTTCAACAAAATTATAACTTGTTTTTCCATGTAGGTACAATGCTACAACCAGAGTTTGAGCATAACATTAAAAATAGGTGTAAATGTGCAGGCAAAACCATGTTGCACTGCAGTGGTGGTTAAACCAGGCTTGGCCAACCTGTGGATCTCCAGTTGTTGTGAAACTACAGGTCCCAGCATGTTTTAACTGCAAAAGCATAGCTGATACCTGACAAAGTATGCTGGGGATGGTAGTTTCACAACACCCAGAGAGCCACAGGTTGGCCAGGCCTAATTTAAACTAACATGAATAGAGCTGAGTTGTGTTTTTCCTTGCTGAACTGTACATTACATCTTAAAATTAAAATCATTCAGTATTTTTGTGCAAAATTATATGCCAAGAAATAAAATGTATTTCATCCTATCTCATTCCAACATGGTTTATGCAGATGCTGATCGTTATGATGGGAAAATGCCGAATTCTGGTTCTTGTACTTCTGGTATTCATGCGCGGGAGCCGCAGTACCAGAACAGACCAGATTTACTAAGCTGTGGGTTTGGAAAAGTGTAGAAGTTGCCCATAGCAACCAATCAGATTCCAGCTTTCACTTTCTTATTACATGCTAGAGAATGTCAGCTAGAATCTGATTGGTCGCTGTGGGCAACATCTCCACTTTTCCAAAGCCGCAGCATAGTAAATTTGGCCCCAGGATGGAATTCTAGATCCAGATCTGTCTTGGTTAGTATTCCGATGAGAAGGGTGGCCTCCCCTTGCTTGTATGCTGTTTAAGATACAGTAGGGATCTGACTGCAGAGCAGAAGTATGGATCCCAAGTTTTTTATGGAAATCATGGTACTCCTGTCCCTTTCAGAATTCTCTTCAAGCTTCTCACCACAACTTACAAGTCTCTCTCCTCCTCCACCGCCCCCTATCTCTCTTCCCTTATATCCATCCACACTCCCTCCTGTCCCCTCCGCTCTGCTGGTGATCATCGCCTCAACTCCAGCCTGATAACTACCTCTCACTCCCACATCTAAGACTTCTCCCGGGCCACCCCTCTCCATTGGAACAACCTACCACCGCCTATCAGGCAATCAAGCACTTTCCAATCCTTCAAAAGCTCTCTCAAAACCCACTTCTTCAGACTAGCCTACACTTCCTCCACCTAAACTAACCTGCCCTCCCCTTCTTCATCCCTGTGTTTCCCGTTTATTTGTCCTCACTTAGCATGTTAACTCTTATGTGCATGGTCCTCATCCCTCTTGTCATCACCCTCTTCCTTGTCCTCATCACTTCTCACCTTTTTCTCTTCATTGTCTTTCTCTTTCGTTAATCATCTGCATCCTCTTTTTTTTTTCTACATTGCACTGTTTTTCTTTTTTTTTTGTCTTACTGTATTTAAAATGTTGCTTTGTACATTCATTGTATTCCTTGTTCATGTATTTTTACCCTCTGTTAATCATTGTATTGAATCTTATATGTACTCTGTACGGCGCTGCAAATACAGTGTAGCCCTATAAATAAACGTTAATAATAATAACAATAATAATACTCTTTAACAGCTTACTATGGTACAGAGATGCTAAGACCATATCATGCTAAGCAACAAAAATAAATGGACAATTTAACTGTATATAGCTGGAATATAAGCTATACATATGAGTAAATGCTACTAGTGGAGAAACTAACTATTATATCATTGTGGCTATCAATTCATATATAAAACAGCAACATAGAGTTTGAACCAGTAAAGGGGCAACCAAACAGATGTTCCTAATACTTCACTAATGACAATACATCTACTGCAGAAGATTTTTTTATTTTTATTTCAGCATGTGAGCTGCTTGCAACTGATGTTAAACATATGCATTGTAAATCTGGTTCTGTATGAGGATAGACTTGATAGACCAAATACCATCAGAAAAGGAGGGAAGTGTAGCACTAATAAAGACTGGGAAATGTACAATGTACTATTTCTATTTGCTACTGGGCATTCCCATTTAGTGAAATTAAAGTATAGGTGTCTCTTCTCTGTGTAGCTATTTAGACTTCGAACTTAGAACACTTCCTGAAGTCAGTCTATGTTAGTGGGATTGGTTAAAAAAATCTGTCATGGATGGCTGGATAGTACAGCCCAGCGCTAGTAAATCCCTCTAATCCGTGTCCATCCGGTGCTTTGATATTACTCTTTGTTTTTAAAATATATTCAAAAGACACTAAATCAAACAACTTTATCTTAATCCACAAGCTCTCCAGTGCCTGTATCCTTAACAAATGCATTGGCTAAAGCAACTTTTCTGATTTCTGATAGACATTTCTGATGGAATGGTTAGTGGCGATTATAAAACTTTCAACACACTACACTAAAACTATTGTAATGGTGATAAGACAGTCCTAGAACAAGCAGACCTGACAGTTGTGTTCAGTTTTCCCGAAAGAACAGAGCACTGCCGTGCAGATGCTATTAGGATGGTCGCAGAGACAGCCCATCTTAACAGGAAATGTGTGGTTACTATACAATGCTGCTGGTTATCAGAGCATTAGGAACCCTGCACATTGTGTGGGCAGCTTTAGGACAGTTTTCAGTTAAGGAAAGCTGCAATTGTGGCATAGATGCACTCCATGGCAAAATGCGTAACCCTCTTGGAGATAATTATTTATCTATTGTTGACTATAGTGTTATCTGAATAATTATGTTTCCAGGACATTACTTTTACCCATGAAGCACAAATTTTTATTACAACACTAGTTTACCCAGACCTGGATTTCACCAAGATTATAATAATAATAAGAAATTAATATCATTATTATTATCATCATCATCATCATCTCTTCCCCTAGTGTTAATAAAGTGTTGAATGGAGAAGGAGAAACTTGTTACTATTATGAGGCACAAACACATTACATGTGAAATCAGAGATGCTTCTTCTGTAAGTTATGACTGTGGTTGACATAGTATCATATAGGAAAAAGGAGTGCACGAACAGTATCCCAGTAATTAGAATATTAGAGCTTTTTTTCTAGAGGCAAAAATTGTTAGTTGCTTTTAAATACATATACATAACTCTCAATATCTTCAGATGGACTTCAATACATTAATCAGCCAAACCGATAACGCATAGAAAGACAATTAAAACGGTACATGGCACACAGCACAGAACTTACAAGGAAAGACTAGAGGAACTGAACATGTATAGATTGGAGCAGAGAAGGGAGAGAATAGGTGCTTTCAGATATATTAAGGAAGAGATGTATTAGAACACAAGGAAGGTGGTTACGTCCCTGAAAATTTAGTTGATAAGAGGAATAGTTTCCTACCTGATGTGGTAGAGGCTAACATAGTAGAACAATTTAAATATAGTTGTGATAAATATAAGCATATCCTTATCCTTAAATTAAATTATGGAACATATAGAGGCTAGAGTAAGTAAGGTTTAAAAAATAAAATTGGGCAGAAAAGTGGAAGTCCACATGCAAGAGGGAACTCCTTTGTTTATCCCCTCTCTCGTGTGGACTTGGGACAACTTACGCATCCAGAACCCTACCTTAAGTTCTCTGAACAGACCTGCAAGTGAAGAACCATACGTAAGTTCCTACTATCGCCCACGCTGCCTCATGAGCTTGCCTATTGCCTCCCCCCTCGTGAGGGTTAAGCCATGCAGAATGTCAAGGCATTCCCCCTCTGTACGTATTCCCTTGCATACGGTATTGTATTCCATACACAAGGAAATCCGTATCATAATATCTGGCGTGTGTATGCGCAGTTTAATAAATTAAGGAGACCTATGCAAGTAATTTGCATAAGTCCCCTAACATTATTAAATCTGGATCCGACCCTATTTTAGTAACAACAGTCCTTATTCCTCTCCAACCATAAACTCTTTATCTGCAAACAGGTAACTAGTTCCGATGCTGCAATCCCATTTTCGACATTGGTACAGCCAATGCCAACAGCTAATAATGGCTGTATCAGTGTCAAATACAATGCAGAATGTTTTGCAAGGTACCCGTTCCTGGTTAAGGTTAGGCTGCAGAGAAGGGAGGGTTAAGGTTAAGCTGCAAGACCGGAATTATTAGAGTTATGCTGCAGAGAGGGGATAGTTGAAGTTAAGACTGGTGGGTTAAGATTAGGCTGGGGACAAGAAGGGTTAGGGGAGGGTTAAGGTTAGCCTAATGGATGAGGATGGTTAGGATTAGGGGAGGGTTAAAGTTAGGCAGCGGAGAGGGAAGGGTGGGGGGAAGGATTAATCTTAGGTTACGAGAAGGGGATAGTTAGGATTAAGAAAATTTACCTGTCTCAGGAAATGATGCTGTGTCTCTGGAAACTGCTCGAAAACTGGCAGCAGTTGTTGCTTCAGTGCCGCAAAGTGATCTGTCGACCGGGAACTACACTGCAAACTCTCCATTGCTTTCAAAGCTCTGCTGTCATTTCTCATACCTCATAACTTTATTTTGCACCTAACTATGGTTCATTGGGCCTGATCGAGACCTACGCATGAGAGCGGAGCGTATTACCGCTTTATTTAGATTATGGCTTTTCAGGTGCTACCTATATTGCTTTATAATATTTATTTAAAGCACAAATATCTTCTACATTGGTTTACATTTGTTTAACCTTATTCCATTATATATAACATACACAGAGTTGGAATATTTTATGACACTTTAGGTCTGAATGTGCCTGATTGTTTTAAATTGTATAAGTTCTGGTTAGTCTGTTTTGTAACACGCCAGATATATTATCTTTAAGATGAATCTTCTTTTTTCACACATTGAAATTAATTGACATGAAAACTGGCAGTATTATCTGAGAATGTTCAGCTGGTATGGCTCTGAAAATGTTGGCGGTAGCTGCAGTCTTAGAGTGAGAATCCCATAATTAAGATCAGCTGGTTGATGTAGTCGCCTTTTCCAAAAATCTTGTGGCATTTGCAGTGAAAGTGATGAGAGACTTTACAGGTCACAGGAATGCAGACCCCCCACTGTGTGTGTGTTGTCCCCACGCCTAGAGGGATGAGGGGAATTCCTTGTTATTGCTGCATTTTTCAGATACCTGGAGAGGTACCAGACGGTGATTAATAGGGAAGAGAAGTCAGACATTAACACAGCACAGTCAGCACTTGAGGGCAGATCCCGAAGACAGAAGGTCACAAAGTAACATGGAGAGGGAGGTGAGAGAAAATCTGTTGGTAGGATAAGTGAAAGAGAGCAAGAAGAAGCAGAAAGCAGGAAAGGCTAAGGAAAGAGAGATACAGACAAAATAATATGACAATGCAATAGATCAGAACAGACATTCAAAAGTATTATATTAATGCCTTTAAAAAGAGATGCAGCAGAATTAGATAGAAATAAAAATGTGTATTGTGATAACTAATAAAAGAAGTCTGGAGGTCATTTACGATGTATAAGTCATGCACTTTTACTTTGCATTAGGGCACAAGTAATTTTCTTTAATGCTTTTTATGATGCCTGTCTGCTCTCCATTAACAGATACTGCATGCCTGAGAGACATGGTAGATAAATGTGAGGGGGCACCATCATTTCACCTTAGGGGTCAGATTTACTAAGCTGCGGGTTTGGAAAAGTGAAGATGTTGCCTATAGCAACCAATCAGATTCTAGCTCTCATTTTACTATTACATACTAGAGAATGTCAGCTAGATTCTGATTGGTTGCTATGGGCAACATCTCCACTTTTCCAAACCTGCAGCTTAGTAAATTTGGCCCTAGGGCTCTAAAATAGGTCACAGATGTAGGCTTACTCTTGATGGGACAAGGCATCTCAGCAGAGCACCATCCATTCACTCAATTGAGGGTTTAGGCAGATATATACAGTCCTGTTATCTAATTTAGTTCCAATACATATGCTGTAAAAGTTACAGTACCATCTACAGCTAATCCTCTGACATGCAATGACTGGGAATACCCAGATTGAGGCTTACCGTCCACCTGTTAAACACCCACCACAGTAAAACAAATGTAGAGTTTTACTTTGAAGGTCTCAACACAGCATAGCGATGAAATTGCATTTGCATTGCAGCGTAAACACTAGACACAGAGGAGGCTTCATGTTTCATGTGTAGTAAAGATATTTCAGGAAAAAGTACTATTAAGACAAGTAGGATTACTTATATACATATGGTATTAAGTAAGATATATACTACTAGACTTATCCAGAGGTTCACATAAATCGGCAAATGCAGCTTTCTGACCATATATACGCAGGGTTACCAACTTTTAAAGGCCTCCCTCCGGGAGATCCCGGAGGGAAGCCATAGATGCATGCAGGGGGCGGGGCTTAACGGCGCAATGTATGCAAAACATGTCATTAAGCCCCGTCCCTGACTATCAATTACCCCTTTCTGCGTTTCATAGGGATGGGGGTAGGTTTTGATGACACAAATTGCCCTCCCTGTCCCTAGCAATGCTAGTAAACTAGTGTTGCCAGGCAGGGGGACAGGACTTGAGGCCGTGGTTTCTTGGAAACCACAGGCCTCAAGTCCCTTGCGGGAGATTTGCTGGCTCTCCCGGGATACCGGGAGAACTGCCCGAATTTCGAGAGTCTTCTGAACATTCCGGGAGAGTCAGCAACTATGTATATACGTAGTGCAAGTATAGGGTAGTACACTGTATTGTATACTGGAATTGAAGGTTAGTAATAGTGGGCTGGATCCAGAGTTAAGAAGGAGCTTGAAATTAAGAGAGTAAAGTTACTCCTGCGCTGAACCATGTTGATTTCAGGGGAGTCATATTTCATCTGTTGCAAACGGTATTAGAGTTGAGAGGTGATGTTTCATATCCCAAGTCTAAATAACAGTGTAATTAGTAAAGCTGGTCAATATCTGTGTGCAGTAAGCAATTCAAAGATATATTCCTGCGTTCAAAGAATACAATTAACTTGACTCCCCCTGAAATCAACATGGTTTTGCCCAGGTGTAACCTTTCTCTCTTAATTACAAGCTCCCTCTTAAGTCTAGATCCAGCCCAGTGTGAATACTTCAGTCTTCAATATGCCTTTCAGAACGCACACGGCCACAGCTGAAGTTGCTCTTGAGTCTGATTCTAGCGCATTGTTGCCTACTTTTGCAAATGACTATCAGGGAGATTTTGATAGCACTATCAAGGCTGCACCAAAGGGGTGTGTCCTGTAGTGTCAAAGGGGTGTGTCCTATGGATAGCTCCACCCATGGGTGTCTCTAACACTGCCAGGCAAACTATTTCCCAATAAGAATAGCAGCATCAGTATTTACTGATTGTTAAAATGTGTCTGAATAAATATTTTCAATATTTATTGAAAGTTTATTTATTGACAGTGCATACTGTGTCTAGGAGATCAATTACTTCTTCATCTGCCACCTCCATAGAGCATGGTTGCCTACTTTTGCAAATGACTATCAGGGAGATTTTGATAGCACTATCAAGGCTACACCAAAGGGGTGTGTCCTGTAGTGTCAAAGGGGTGTGTCCTATGGATAGCTCCACCCATGGGTGTCTCTAACACTGCCAGGCAAACTATTTCCCAATAAGAATAGCAGCATCAGTATTTACTGATTGTTAAAATGTGTCTGAATAAATATTTTCAATATTTATTGAAAGTTTATTTATTGACAGTGCATACTGTGTCTAGGAGATCAATTACTTCTTCATCTGCCACCTCCATAGAGCTTAATGCAAGGAAAATAGGACACAATTTCCAAATTCTGTCATCATACTGCAATGACTTCTGTAACTGAATCAGCATCAGGGAGATTGCTCAACACTTCAGGGAGTCAGGGAGATTAGCCACTCTTCAGGGAGACTCCCTGATATTCAGGGAGAGTTGGCAACCATGTTCTAGCGTATTTGCATGCACATCATTTCTGAGCATGTGTAGTGTAAAATCACACACACTGCATGTGCTGACTTCTGGATCAGCCACTACATGTTTTTCTCACAGTGTGACAGGCATGATTGTTGCAGCGTACATACTTATCAGATATCGTTCCCAACACTTGTTTATTGGGTGAATGGAATAATGATCATTTGACAGATATGTAGCATGTGCCCAGCTTTACTGTTACAATTTTGTGTAAGTTAGATGTAGAGTATAGGGAGCAAGCACTATTTTTTCAGAGTTGTAAGTGAACCGAGAAGTAAAATGTTATGGCCGTATAATGTAGCAAGAATTGTATATGATTACAGTTATCTCCTGTGTCAAAAAAAGATTAGAAAGAACACTTATACAAAATATTATAGGCTAGTACAGGAAAGTTTTAACATGCTCAGATCCCTTACACTCAGACCCGTCTACACTAAAGACCATTTACTACAAACCTTTGCTGGAATAATATGCAGCAAAATATGCCCTATAAAGAAAAAGGGAGGAGGATTGTTGCTCTGAAAATTTGGTCACAGTACAAATTTGTGCTGTCATTGTGATATTGCTGGTCATGAATATTAGCAGCTCCCTAAAATCCAATCGCATTATGCAATGCTGTTTCATGCGAATTTACATCATCTTTGGGCCATACACACTTGTAAGATGCCAGCACTGACTGTCGGCTACCATGAGCTCGTTACAGTAGTCATTTAAAAAAAGGCCAATGTGTACCCAGCATAACTCCTTAACTGGATATTTCTCTAAATTATTAGCAAATGCTGCCTCATGCACTAAACACAATGGGGCAGATCCAGAACAACGCTTGTGAGCGAATTTACGCATGGCGGACACGTAAAATCACGTTTTGGTATGTACTGCGCATGCGCACAATAGAAAATACACTCCGTAACGTAGCGTAACTGTGAGCGTATGAGTCATTCACGTATTTGTGGCGTAAATCCGTACGTGTGGGCGTGCCAATATTACATGAGTCAAAAATACGTCTGAAATACGCTATGTAGGTGGGGGTTTGTATTTAAAGTGTACAGTATGGGCGTGCTTAGCTGTGTAAATACGCGTTGCCCATCCGTACGTGTGCGGATTACGTCGGTTACGTGGACAAAAGTTAAGGTAGGGTTTGGAAAGTGGATCTCGGAAAAATACGTACATTCAAGGGGTGTGCCTAGGGGAGTGTATAGAAGGTACGCACGCGTAAGTATGCTACGCGAGTAAACGTATTGCAAGAGGAGTTCTGGATCTACCCCAATGTCATTGTATGTGACACAGACAGTTATAATATTACATCATTCCACACTAAAGTATAATAAACCGTCAGTTTCTTCATTTCCATTATAAAATGTGAATAATCAGTCTAATAATGAACGTTACAGAAGGCTGTCTGTGTCTTTGTTATCCAAAACAATATAATGAGTCAGTGGTCCCTGAGTGACCAAATGCAACGCTATGAGTCAGCAGTCACTATGTGACAACACAGTTCAGTCAGAAGTCATGTCACACACACATTGTTATTTCTGTCTCACCGAGCATTGAATGTAACATTAATTTGCTCTTGTTATAGAAAAGTGTTATGAACCAGCTTCTTAACAATACAGTGAGACGTAGGAAGCAGACAAGCTATCACTATCTGATAATGAGTGGAGGTCTTGATATAGCTCATTGCTCGTGGTCCTTCCACCCACTTAGGATGACACAGGCACAGGTCAGGCTGACAGTAAAATATTAACAGTTTCATTAATACAATCTTCATTACACTTAAAGTAACAATAATAAGAGGAAGGATATTGGACCGGATCCAGAATGTTGAAATGTGGGAGATTTTGACACTCTGCATTTCATTAATGCGCATACAGGAGCTTCTGGTTCCCAGAATTCTGATCTTCTGGATTCAGGGGCGGGACGGCCCACTATGTGTACAGCATGTATATAGGTGAAACTCGAAAAATATTACTATCATGCAAAAGTTCATTTATTTCAGTAATTTAGCTAAAAATGTTAAACTAATATATTATATAGACTAATTACATGCAAAGTGAAATATTTCAAGCCTTTATTTGTTTTAATTTTGTTGATTATGGCTTACAGCTTATGAAAACCCCAAAATCAAAATCTCACAAAATTAGAATAATGTGACAAGATTCAATATTGTAGGCTCAAAGTGTCACACTCTAATCAGCAAATTATTCCAAAACACCTGCAAAGGGTTCCTGAGCCTTTAAATGGTCTCTCAGTCTGGATCAGTAGAATTCACAATCATGGGGAAGACTGCTGACTTGACAGTTGTGCAGAAAAGGATCATTAATACCCTCCATAAGGAGAGAGAGCCTCAAAAGAAAATTGCAAAAGAAGTTGGATGTTTTCAAAGTGCTGTATCAAAGTACATTAATAGAAAGTTAAGTGCAAGTGCAAAGTGTGGAAGAAAAAGGTGCACAAGCAGCAGGGATCACCACAGCCTGGAGGGGATTGTCAGGAAAAGGCCATTCAAAAGTGTGGGGGAGCTGCACAAGGGGCCTGATCCTGAGCTACGATGTAGCGCTGAGCGTCCTAACGCTCAGCGTTACATCGCTGACTCCCCCCTGGCACTCCCCCTGTGCGGGCGTATGGCCCCTTCCTTACGCCGGCTGAAGGCTACCCTAGCTTCGCCCGGCGTAAGGAAGCGTATGGCCTCTTAGAACGCCCCCCCACCCTCATTTACTTACCTCCCCCCGCCCACCAGGAGTAACGGGAGCGTAGGGACGCTGGAGGACGTCCCCTCCAGCGTCCCTACGGCGCTACTATGGATGCCTGATCGTAGATCGGGCGTTTCCATAGTAACGCCGGGCAACATCTGCCCGGCGCATGCGCATTAGAGATACGGCCGCTGTACTAGCGACGGCGGCCGTAGCTCTGGATCAGGCCCTAGGAGAGTAAAAGAAAAGACACAATATGACATAAAAAATGGAGACTGATAAAAAAAAATACAAAGAAGGAGACAAAGGAAGGCGTAAATAAGACATAGGAAGCAAATAATTTAATAGGGTTACCACAAAAAATATGGGGTCCTGCTTTAGGTCTTGGCTCGCATTTGGAAACCAAGTGCCCAAAGTCTGGAGGAAGAATGGAGAGGCACAATCCAAGATGCTTGAAGTCCAATGTGAAGTTTCCACAGTCTGTGTTGATTTGGGGAGCCATGTCATTTGTTGGTGTTGGTCCACTGTGCTTTATTAAGTCCAGAGTCAACATAGGCGTCTACTAGGACATTTTCGAACACTTTATGCACTTTAACACTTCAGCAGACAAGCTTTTTGGAGATGGTGACTTCATTTTCCAGCAGGACTTGGCCCCTGCACACATTGCCAAAGGAACCAAAACCTGGTTCAATGACTGTGGGATTACTGTGCTGGGTTGACCAGCAAACTCGATTCTCTATGGGGCATTGCCAAGAGAAAGATGAGAGACATGAGACCGAACAATGCAGAAGAGCTGAAGGCCGCTATTGAAGCAACCTGGTCTTCAATAACCCCTCAGCAGTGCCAAAGGCTGATCCAAGCCAGGCCGCATTGAGGCAGTAATTCGTTCAAAAGGGGCCCAAACCAAGTACTGAGTACATATGCATGATTATACTCTTCAGAAAGCTGACATTTCTGCATTTAAAAACCTTTTTTTATTGATTTCATGTAATATTCTTATTTTGTGAGATGTTGGGGTTTTCATAAGCTGTAAACCATAATCAACAAAATTAAAACAAATAAAGGCTTGAAATATCTCACGTGGCATGTAATGAGTCTATATAATATATTAGTTTCACCCTTTAAGCTGCATTACTGAAATAAATGATTTTTTTGTTTTTTTTAATAGTCATGATTAGAATTATTTCTTTTTTATCACCCATAATTGACAATACTGCACTGTGTATTTTATAGTGTAAGCACTTGGTTAAGCCCTTCTGTAGGATTCTTATTTATGCACCGACTCCATTTATCATTGGGCCGGTGCAAAAAAGTTAAGGTAGGGTCATCCCTTTGAAAGGCCGGAGTTCTGACTGCAGTGGCAGCAGACTTCAGGATCCATTATTATTATTGTGTGGCAGGTCATCTCTAGATAAAGTTCAGTCTTTATTAATTGATATATGTACAAATAATTTGACTGTATTATTTCTATGTTACGATAAAAGCTGACATTCCATGTCCTGAGGAATTATCTGTCATGAGTGTTTTCTTAACAGTCCTTTATAATAGTTCACCTTAATCTAAGCACAGGCAGTTCACACAACACTTAAAAGATACTTCTTTTGTCTGTGATCATGATTAGCACACAGGCTAGAGGGGGATACGGTCGAATGTCAAACACTTGCTGTTGCAATGGATGCCTGATAATCACCATTGCATCCAAATTAAGCCTGCTCAACAATGATGGCTGCTCAACGTTTCTGCACTCTACTGTGACGCCTGCTCGAACACTTCCAGACCGATGCCTGATCTACAATTCCAGAGTCAGCGCAACATGGAAGATTGAGTACTATAGTTTATCGTAGGGTGAGGGTAAGGCTGTGGTTTGTTGGAGATGAGACTGTTACCTTATTGTACTGAGTGCTGTTATACTGCTACAGAAGTTACAGTTCCTAAAAACCAAGAAATTGATTAAGCACATTTTCATTCTTTGTGTGGATTAACCTCCATGCCAGCACCCGCTGCCCCTACATCTAACACCAAGGGTCAGATTTACTACGCTGCGGGTTTAGAAATGTGGAGATGTTGCCCATAGTAACCAATAAGATTTTAGCTGACATTCTCAAGTATGTAATAGGAAAGTGAGAGCTAGAATCTGATTGGTTGCTATGGACAACATCTCCACTTTTCGAAACCAGCAGCTTAGTAAATCTAGCCTCAAATCTTAAGATCAATATATATATATATATATTACTCTGCTCAACTTGTTATTAACCCAGTCACAGCCTTATACTTTTCACATCACCACTGAAAATCTGGACAGTGTTAGGGCACCCTGTCAGGGCAGACCCGGAACAAGTAATTTTCCAGGTTTACTTGTGTTTTAAGGGTTTTAAGGTCTTTTTTTTAATGCGCTAAAGGGTTAGGCTGTGGTTAGGCTTAGGCTTCATTAATAATTAGTGTTACTATAGGACTTTTAAGTGCCAGCAGCAGTAAGGTGCATAATAGCATTTGACTTTAGTGTTCAAATTCATAGACTGTTTGACACAATTAGTCATGGCATGGACATAAAAGTTCTCTGTATTTTATCTGTATAAATGTGACAATGAAACAAATGTTATGGTGCCTATTATAATATGTGATGCACTGCTTGTATGTAATCTATTGGGATCACATGTTTCTAGTATGGTTGAGGGAGTGCTAGTATAATGCTCTATTTTTACAATTGTTTGAGGGAGATACTTACCAAGGAGTAACCAATAAAGTGTAACAATCATTAACATTTCAGATTCAAGAAATACCTGGGGATGATAGAAAAGTGACCGGAATGACCAGTAATAGTGAGATAGACTCGAAAAACTTTCACTTTACTTAATAATGACTACAAGAAAACTTCCTCTAGAGAATTTGAACACTGAACACAGTCTTTTTTCATCACGTCCACATTGATCACCAGGAAAACCACAGACTTTAGAAATTCTACAAGCTATGAGCTGCACCATATCCTGTGTTCCTTCTTGTATACTTTTAACAGTTTACCATAATATTCCATTTTCATCAATGATGTATTGACAGCTGTACTGCAGTTTAGATCTACCTCCAGGCTGGAACTCTCTGGATGCATGGTGCACAACTGCCTGCTGTTGATGCAGACTTGCCCATTGTGCTACAGTGCATTGTATATTACCATAAATATAAATAGCTATTGCTAAACTAAAAAAAACACAAAAAACTGAAGTTATCAACATTGTATTGGTGAGAAGTTAAGAAAACCATCTTAATAACCATCCAGAAAATGATCATAATCATCTGTCAGCAAAGCACTTTCCCCTTTAACATCATATGATCTTTCAACTCAAAAAACAATAGAAAATTCCATATTCATTGTGTCCATAGATCTAAGTTACACACTGCTGTCACTGCTTTCCTTTTCATCAATGTATCTCCTAGTATCTGTCTCTGCAGGCCTCCCAGTAACCCAATTGTGAGAAGCAGACATGTCATAGAGAGGTTAATGTGTGTCTCTGCCTCTGTCTAGTTAACTTTCTATAATTATGCTTTAAAAGTCTTCAGTTTCCTGTTACCAGCAAGCAAATCATTCAGAGACAATGTAATTCTCACGTGTCTTTTCCATTAGTCCATTTTTATTTAGTCTTCGTGTGTA
>WWET01004756.1:31848-51001 GCA_011038615.1 Limnodynastes dumerilii | reverse complement strand
TTGGTATCAGGGGAAGTCAAGTTATTTGTATTCTTTGCATGCAGGGATTTATCTTTGAATTGTTTACTGCACACAGATACTGACCAGCTTTACTATCACACTGTTATTTAGACTTGGGATAGGAAACTTTACCTCTCAACTCTAATACTGTTTGTTGCATATGAGATATTACTCCCCTGCAATAAACATAGTTTAGCCCTTGAGTAACTAAGTTTATGCACTTAACAAGGTCTGGATCCAGCCCATTGTGTGTAGTTACGTGCGTATATTCCTTCCGTACGTGCGTACATGACTAACCAGACCCATATTAGTCCATTTAAATGCCCCCAAACAAACTTTCACTTAACTACGCACATACAGAATTCAACCACGCCCCTCCGTACGCATGTCACTAAGTCTGATTTAGAAATTCGGATGTAATGGACTTCCGTGCCTAAATCCAACATAGATTGCGTAAAAAAGGTTACTACGCATGCGCACTTCAACCATATTTAAAAATACGCATGTAAAAAGTAGCAAAATCAGATCTGTGAATACGGCCCGAAGTGTCAAGCAGAATGAGTATACAAAATAGTATTGGCAGGACCATCAGAGCAGAATAAAAAGCTCTAGGTAGTTTGGATTGCTGAGAGTTGAAGAGGGGATAAATATAGGGCCGCTGCTAGGGTGTTCGGTACCCTCCTGCTAACATTAAATTAGCTGCCCTTGTTTAACAATTTACCTTAAACACCAGTGACCATCCTAGATTATAGTAAACCTCATAAAATACAACCTTGTAACTACAATAAAAGAAAGCAAATCATAGTCACTACTTTACAATACGGACAGTATCCTAGTCTCTGCTATACAATTGCCACTTCATCTTAACAACTGCCACACGCTACAGACTTTGGACCGGATGCAGACCCCTGCACGCTTTCCGTACTTGCAGGGGTCTGTCCATCCAACAGAGAGAGGGGGGGGGGGAGTGCACGCCCCCTGTCACTCCTCTCTCTCTCCTGTGCCCTTTATGGTAGCTTTTGCTGCCATAAGTCTGCCTTAAATCAATCGTGCAGATCAGTGGTCCATATGACCGCTGATCTGCATAGGTGTGGGAGCCCCCTCCCACACTGTACACTTTGGACACTTCCCCTTGCCCACTTTAGCATGCAAATGGGCTCATATAGTGTATTGTCATAACCCTAGAGTAACATCAAGTCAAATCTGGCCACTTACGCACCTTGCGTATATATATTGTCATTCATGTATCTCCAGCTCCCAGTATTCCCCATCATGTCTTTGTAGCTCCCAGTATTCCCCATCATGTCCCATCAGCCCCAGTATCCCACCATCATGTCTCAGCAGCTCTCAGAATTCCCCATTATGGCCCTGATTCAGAATGAAAGTAAGAGAGGAAAGTTACACCTGGGCAAAACCATATTGATTTTGCTTATGGCACACAGATAATTATCGTCTTCACTTTTACACTGTTATTTAGCTTTGGACTGGGAAACATCACCTTTCAACTATAATATGTTTGCAAGAGATTCAATTTGACTCACCTGAAGTCAACATAGTTTTGACTTTCCGCTCTTATTTTCAAACTCTGAATCAGGGCCTATGGGCCTGATCCAGACCTATGCATGAGAGCGGAGCATATTACCGCTGCAGCATAAAAACTTTCACTCCCACGACATTCCCCTTACCTTCCTTTCATTACGCCCGCCGAACCCTACCCTAACTTTTCCATGTGTTCGTACGTATTTTCGTAGCGACGTGCTGTTCGCACGCCCATACTGTACAATTTAAATGGCTCCCTCCGCCTACATTCCTTAACTCCAGCGTCCGTATTAACTTCGTACTATAAACACGCCCCGTTGTCAGAAAAAACGCAAACAATACGCACGCCCGAATCGCCGCTACGAAAAGGTCTTTGGTACGACCGGAAGTTGTCACTATGCACATGCGCAGTGCGTTTTTTCTGGCGATTTTACACTTACGATCAGCGTTAGCTCGCATGCGAGCGTAGGTCTGGATCAAGCCCTATGTCTCTCCATACTCCAATATCCATCATCTTGTGTCTCCAGCTCCCAGTATACCCATCATATTTTTCCAGCTGCCAGTATATCCCATCATGTCTCCACAGCTCTCAGTATTCCCATCATGTCTCTCCTGCTCCCCATATTCCCCATCATGTGTTTCCAGCTCCTTGTATTCCTCATCATGTTTCCCCAGCTCCCAATATTTCCCTTTTGACTCCTATAATTTACTTACCTTTGATGTCTTCCCTTCTTCTGTCTGATGCTCTACTCCGCGGAGGGCTCTGATCGAATGACGCTGATGTAAACTTAGTTTACGCCGGTTTCATTCAGCGATACACAGGCTGCAGCAGTAAATGGGCACCGATGTTAAACGCTGTACGGCCCTCTCACCAGAGAGGTGACAGAGCGTTACAATGTTTAAGAACTGCGTCCATCTCAGGGGGAAGACTGGCGCTGCAGAGTGGGGAGCAGGGGGATAAGCACCTCTTCAGCCTGGCGCCGTCCCGTCTCGCATTCCCTTGCAGACTGCATAAGGCCAGCAGATAAATATATTATATTAAACTTGGTTGATTTCAAAGTTGAAGGTAGTGGTAGAAGGGGTGTGAGGAGGGAGGTATGACTAGAGAAACGGGTCTGGGAAGTATTAAATGGTAAAAAAAAAGAATGGGAACGGTGGAGAAGAAGGATTAGGCACTATATAAAAACAACAATGTAACTGCGCTATCAATCTACTGCACTTATAAAGGACCATATATAGATTGCAACTCACTTAAAAATAGCACTTTATTAAAGTATCATCAGTGTATGCACAATTGAGTATTATAAAGTATTATTAAAAACTATTATAAAACAATAGCAGACAACCCAGATATATGGAGATGAGGTAAATGCTGAATACACTTAGAGAAGATGTTAATTTGAGAATCAATATTCAGATCTTATATTCTGCACCTGCAGAAGTGGTACTAGGCACAATATGTTGGATGGTTAAAGCTGACATGTGGATTATGCTGAGGGACAGGATGTTAGAACAGGTGGCAGGATAATATGCTAAATTGCAAGAAAAAACAGCAGAGGAGACAATATTGATACGGTTTCTGTTACCAGTGAATCCTGGAGTATGAGTTCAACCGATTGTGTTGCAGTATCTGCAGAAGTAGAATTCCTCTTGTGCGGGTAATGGTAGAGGAATTCTACTTCCACAGATACTGCAACACAATCGGTTGAACTCATAATCCAGGATTCACTGGTAACAGAAACCGTATCAATATTGTCTCCTCTGCTGTTGTTTCTTGCAATTTAGCATATTATCCTGCCGCCTGTTCGAACATCCTATCCCTCAGAATAATCCACTTGTCAGCTTTAACCATCCAACATATTGTGCCTAGTACCACTAGACCTGGGATCACAATACTATACAGACAAACAAGACTAACTAGGGAAGTCACTCACTTTCTTACACAGGAGAAATCCCCAAAGGGATACAAACACAATTACACAGGAACAAAAGGGTTAATAACAAAGATGGATCAAACGGTAAGGAGAATAGAGGGAGAGAGGGTAATGAGACAATAGGAGCACTAAAAGGTTCAAGGCAGAGAAGCAATGGGGCACTCAAAAATCAGAAGTAGCAAGAGAAAGGCACGAGGTAAGAGGGAGCAGGCTAGAGCAACTGAATAGAAACTATAACTGGCACTGCTGCCAAGGCAGTGTCAGAATTTAATGAAGAGGACACCAATGACAGCGTGAGGAACTCGCGCTTAACACAGAGACTTATCGGTGTTCAGGTTGCTAGGAGATGCCATACGTGAGCCCGGAGGGCAGGGAGAGGACATCAGGATGGCTGAGCGGTAAGCTGGAGCTGAACACACACGCTGCCGAGGCAAGACGGTGGCATGTAACATTACCCCCCTTGACGGGGGTTAAAAAAACCCTAACTGCAGGTTTACCGGGGAATTTAGAATTAAACTTTTTAAGGATCTTAAAAAGCATGCATGCAGGTTCTCAGCAGACACCCATTCTCTCTCCTCTGGGCCATAACCCTGCCAATGAACTAAATAAAACACCTTCCCCTTTCTTAGAATCGAGAATGTCCTCCACAATGAATTCTTCACTACCATTAACTTCAACAGGAGCAGGTTTAGAGGGGGACCTAGAGACAAATCTTTTAAAAACTCTATATGGTTTGAGCAGGAAAGCATGAAAGGTGTTGGGGATGCGCAGGGTAGATGGCAATTTAAGGTGAAAGGCAACTGGATTGATTTTACGGATGATCACAAATGGACCAATAAAATGGGGCTCCAACTTTTTGATGCTTGACGAAGGTGGATATTTTTTGTGGAAAGACATACTCTATCACCTACTTTTAAGTCACAGACACAGGGATGCCGATCAATTCTGGTTTTGGAGACTAAGGCAGCCTTGACTAGAGCCTTATTGACTCCTTTCCAAACAGACCTAATATGGTTTGTAAACCTATAGATGGCAGTATCAGAGGACTGTTCAGGGGAGTAAAGAGCAGAGGCTCAGGGATGATGACCTAGGACACAAAAGAACGGGGAAATTCTGGTGACTGAATGAGTGATATTATTATACGCAAATTCTGCATACGGAATTATTTGACCAATCTTTCTGAGAAGTGGAGGAAAAGCAGCGTAAGTATTGCTCAAGCACCTGGTTGACCCTTTCAGTTTGGCCATTGGACTGGGGGTGATAACCTGAAGAGAGACTAATCTTGATGCAAAAAAAACTACAAAACGCCCTCCAATATCTAGCTACAAACTAGGTACCACGATCAGAAACAATATCCCAGGGTAAGCCATGTAATGTAAAAATGTGTTTGACAAAGAGAAGGACTTAGCAGAGGGTAAACCAAAGCCAAGGACTTAGCAGAGTGTAACACAGAAAGGGGAATAAAATGAGCCATCTTACTGAACCTGTCTATAACTACCCAAATGGTGGTAAAGCCATGGGAATTGGGCAGATCGGTAATAAAATCAATGGACAGGTGGGTCCATGGACGTTTGGGAACAGACAAGGGGTGGAGGGGTCCTAACTGAGGCTGCCTAGAGGATTTATTCTGGGCACAAACAGTACAAGAACTAACAAATTCTTCAACATCCTTTGTCATAGCAGGCCACCACACCTACCTGGCCAAAAAGAGTTTCTGAGGGAGACAGGAACAAATGAACGATTTTGAGGTTTAGGTTTGGGACTGAGATGTTGAACTTGTAGTAGCTGAGAGTGCAGATCCTGAGAAACAGTGGCAATAATTGAGGTAGAGGGAACGATGGGTAAAGAACATGTGGAGGAAAAATCTTCAGTGAGGAATGAACGAGAAAGAGCATCAGCTCGACGGTTCAAGGAGCCAGGGCGATCAGTGATGGAAAAAGAAAATCTAGTGAAAAATAATGCCCACTAAGCCTGACAGGGATTGAGCCTCTTCGGGGATTCAATAAATTGCAGATTCTTGTGATCCGTGAGTACAGTGATGTTATGATTGGCACCCTCCAACCAGTGCCTCCATTCCTCAAAAGCCAGTTTTATGGCCAGCAGTTCCCGATTACCTATGTTGTAGGTTCTTCTCGACAGAAGAAAATTTTTAGACATGTAAGCGCAAGGATATAAACGACAATCTGTGGGATTAACTTGAGAAAGAACAACTCCGGCACCAACGTCTGAGGCATCGACTTATAACAATAAAAGGTTGATCAGGGTTGGGATGACAAAGAATAAGGGCTTTGGTGTAGGCAGTCTTTAAAAGTTTGAATTACTTTATGGCCTTTTCAGACCAGTTGCAAGTGTCAGCCCCCTTTTTGGTGAGGTCTGAGATGGGAGTCACTAGGATAGAAAAAGCGCAAATGAATCGCCTGTAATAGTTAGCGAAACCCAAAAACCCCTGGATGGCTTGAAGATCAGAGGGCTGAGCCCAATCCTGGATGGCACGGACTTTAGCAGGATCCATAGCAAAGCCCTGGGGATCAGATATCCCAAGAAGATTACCTTAGTAACCTCAAACTCACATTTCTCCAATTTGACATAAAGTTGATTTTCACAGAGTTTCTGAAGGACTTGACGAACATGTGAACGATGCTCTTGCAGAGAATGAGAGAAGATGAGGATGTCATCCAAATAGACAATAAAGAAGAGGTATACGGATGAGATTATAGGCACCACGTAGATCGATTTTAGTATAAATGACAGCGTCCTTGAGTTTGTCGAACAAATCGTTGATAAGAGGCAATGGATATTTATTTTTTACTGTAATCTTGTTCAGAGCGCGGAAATCGATACATGGACGAAGGGAGTCGTCTTTTTTGGAAACGAAAAAGAAACCTGCCCCCATGGGGGAACAAGAAGGACTAATAAAGCCTTTTTGAAGGTTTTCTTTAATATAATCATCCATGGCCTTAGTTTCTGGGATAGACAGTGAGAACAATCTTCCCTTGGGATAGGGAGCTCCAGGGATCAGGTCAATGGCACAATCGTAGGGACGATGCTGAAGAAGCCTTTCCGCTTTTTTTTCAGAAAAAATGTCCAGGAAGTCTGAATAATGAGGAGGCACAGCGGGCATGTCCACGGAAATTCTACGCACAGGGAGACTAAGACATGACTTGCAGCAACTGTTCCATCGAATGATTTCTCCCTTAGACCAATTATAGGATTGTGTTTGGAAAGCCAGGGGTGGCCTAGGACCAACTTGGCCGCCAGAGAGGAGATAATGAAAAATTGGATAAGTTCAGAATTAAAAGCTCCCACCAGAAGCTGAACAGGTTCCGAAATATGGGTAATTTGCCATCCAGGAAGTGGTTCGCCATTTAGTCCGCAGGCAGTGATCGGAGGGGATATCAGATGAGTGGGTATTCCCCATTTCTTAGCAGATTCAATGTCCAAAAAGTTTCTTGCGGCCCCACTATCGACGAAGGCTTGCACTTTATCGGACCGTTGATTGATTTGGATAAGAACTGCGACTAAAAGAGAGTTTAAGGAGTAAATAAGGCTAAAACCAAAGTGAATCTCCTCCTCGTTCACATGCCCAAACAAGTCCTAGATTTGTTTGGGCATTGATCAGCCATGTGGGCTTTGCCGCCACAATATAAGCAGAGGCCTAACATGCGCTGTCGATCTTTCTCCATTTTGAATAGCTGAAAAGAACCAATTTACATAGGTTCATCCTCTCAGAGGGAGGTGCGAGGTGGCGAAGTGGAGACGGTAGGAAAGACAAAGGTTTTTTCAAACTTGCGTTTCTTAAAGCAACGGTCTATCTTAATAGCTAATTTCATAATATCTTCCAAGGTTTCAGGAACAGGATATTGAACCAGAGCATCCTTGATACCTTCAGATAACCCCAGACGAAACTGCGAAACCGCAGGGCTGGATCGTTTCAGCGACATTCAGAAGCCCATGTGCGGAATTCGGCGGCAAATTCTTCCACCGATCTTCTCTCCTGGTGTATGGAGCAGATCTTAGCTTCAGCCGATGCTTCTTGATCCGGGTCATCATATATTACGCCCATGGCCTTAAAGAATTCATCCACGGTCTGCCTGGCCGAGTGAGCTAGATTCAGCGAACAAATCCAAGACTGCGACTCCCCTTGTAATAATGAAATGATAAAGCCTACCCTTTGGGGTTCTGAGCCCGAAGCATTGGGACGTAATTGAAAATATAAGAGACATCTGTTTTTGAAGAGACGGAACTTGGAATGATCCCCACAGAAATGGTCTGGAAGGGGTGCTTTGACATCTTGGACAGCAGCAGCGGGAGCCGCGATGGACTGTAGTGGGCGTTGGGCAGCAATGGCTTTTTCTTGTGAATCCACTTTGGTGGTGAGGTTTTGCACCCTCTGGCCCTGATGGGACACCTGAGTGATCAAGGCCTTGATGGCTTCAGAAGCAGCAGGGTCCATGACCAGAATTACAGTAGAATGGACTGGAATCCAAATATATATTTATTTTTCTTTTTTATGTGGCCGGTTCTAATATTATGGTACCACTGAATACCAACGAAGTAGAGTACCCGGGTACTCGGAAGACTAAAGACGGAAGCTGCTACCACGGAGTCTAACTCGAGTCTGGTCTTCGCTTTAGCCCCTAATGGTGGGGATAGTCTGGGCTGCAAGAAACAAGCAGGATAGTCTGGGCTGCAAGACACAAGCAATGACCCCTGGGAGGGGAAGAACAAAATAAAGCAGAAGACAGAGGCAGCAGAGGAGAGAGGATAGAAAGTGAGCGGAGGCAGGACCAGAAGGGACTGGTCTGCGACAAAACAACAATGAACAATTAACAGACAGGACCTGGGATCACAATACTATAGAGACAAACAAGACTAACTAGGGAACTCGCTCACTCAATTACACAGGTTGTCTGGAGGCGCCATACGCAAGCCTGGAGGGCAGGGAGAGGATTCTGATATGTTCTACTGCGCATGCGCAGTAATTCAGTAACGTAATCTATGTTACTTGTTGCAACATAGATTGCGTATACGCGGTCTTAAAGACCGCGTATATGCAATCGAACATATCGGAAAACTTTGCAATGCGGCCGGAGCTCTGCATACGGCCCAGTATCACTGTACTGAAAAACCTGTTAAAAGATAGAGCGCGCCTTTAATGTATTTGATGTCAAATTTTCTACAAAAGGGTGCCCTCTAGTGACAGAATGGTCATTAGTAGCGGCGCCTCAGAAGTGGAAGGAGGACGTCGTGGCAAGTGCCAGAAGAGGCCGAAGACCAGCTGCAAGCACCGGACCATCCTCTTCTAGCAAGCTGACAAGCATCTCCATTCAACATTACAAGAAGAACTTCAAAGACAGAAGAAACTCCAAGCAAATCATCCCAATACAGATGACTGCTAAACAGTGAGTCGATACTTTACTTTATTATTTTATTACACATTTTAAAATCACACTTCACTTTTTTTTACATTTTCAAACGCTGGCTATCATTATAGTCTACATAAACAGTAAGGGACTTTTTTTTTTTACATTTTATTCATGTTTCACAATATGATGTAATGTAATGTTTTAGTGTTTATTGGGGGAAATGTTTTATTTTATTAGGGACACATTACACATTACATTGTAGCATTTTATCACTTGTCAGGCTGACGCTTACACTACTATAAGGATTAGTATGGCCACAAACACATGGCCATGCTTTGCCTTATAGTAGTATATGCGTTGGCAGGATAAGTGATAGAATAATGCATCTCGTGTTTTACATTGTGAAAAACACGTTAACTATGTTGACATTTGTTTTTCTATTAAAGTATGTCCCGCTTTCTATGAAAGCGCCACACACAAAAGGCGCTTTTTTTTAAAGCCCTTACAGACCGCACTAGAGGCGATTTAGTAAAATCGCCTTTAGTAAATCTACCGTTTTATATCTTATGCATTATAAAAGTTGGGACATGCGAGGGTACAGCAATGTTGGTCGAGTAGATTGTGAAAGAGCCCAAAGTCCCGGGACTTTGGCTTTAGTGAATACGACGATGGGACAAAAGCAGCTAAAGTCCCGGGACTTTGGGCGATTTAGCCATCATCGACCTTAGTAAATGAGGTCCTGTTTCTCTAAACATCATATCATAGAAACCAGAGTCAGTAACTAGGATGAGCAGACACATAGAGCCAGAATCATTGTAAAGCAGCTGCAGTTAGGAAACAAGGAACCAAATGGTAAAATTAATTTGATTAGCCGCACCCTCCACTTATCTCTATCTACTTCAAATGAGTGGTATAAGAAAACAAGTAAGTATAGCAAATTAATTCAGATATAAAAAATATGTATGTATATGTATGTTAATGCACAATCCAAATGTTTTGACCATACACAGAGTTGGGGTATATCAACCTGATATTTGAGTTTGTTTAGAAAGACTTTGAATGAGTATAAAGTCCTGATTAGATGTGGGAGGCTATAGTAGCAAAAACGACAGGCCAGGGCAGGTGTATAAACGGTACAACACAGTGTTCTCACTGCCAATATCCAGGTGATAGTCCAAGCTCTAATAGGCAAATTTATGTTTCTAAATATTAATGTAATGGACAACTGTGAAGGTTTCACATATAGAGATGTAAGAATAATGGACAGTCTGCAAGGAGAAACACCTCCCGCCACCTGGCCAGGGCAGGTGTATGAATGGTAGACGGCAATGCTATCACTGACAGGTATCCAAACAATAGAAACTCACCTTCTATATACAGTTTGTTGGAATCTATAGTATAGCAATTGGATATAGGAAACAACGTGTGGTCATGATACCATTCACTGAATTGGCAGCTTGTAGAGCTCAAAAAGATCTTCAAATACAGGACAGGTAGACAGTAATTCAAATGGGCGTCCCTGTACAAAGCGTTCATCAAATCTTTTGGGTGAAGCATAAATTCAAAAGGCTATGTCCACAGTTAGTGGTCAGCAAGGATAAAAAGCTCCTGAGATGCGTTTCGTCCTATGGCAAGGACATTCTCAAGCATGGAGGTGTGCTGGAAAGACTCCTCTTAAGGCACAGCTGATTGTTAATTAATTAGTATTACCCCATTCCACAGAAAACCATAATATAAAGTCTTTTAAAAGCTTAAAAAAACATATGTATACCAGTCGTTTTAAAGAGCCTAGAAACAAAGTATCTTGTATCTGCAACTATGTGAGAAAAATCGTAACAAATTAATGTTGTTCATAATACACAAAGAGATCATTTCTGATTGAAATTAGACAGTCTGTACATATTCTAAAAAATAACAAGAAATACACTATATAAAGAGATCAAAAAATATATATGATGGGCAAAATGTGTAAATAATTCAATAGATGGGTACAAAAATGGAAGATATATAAATACAAAACAAATAAATACACATTTTACTAGCAGAAAAAACAATATTAACCTAATTATCAAAAATAAATTTTTTTTATTTTTTTTTTAAAAAGATCAATTTAAAGATCAAAATTGATTGAAAATGCGTGTAAATGAACCAAAATAGAAAAACATATACATTAAACCTTGGGAACAATGAAAGATAAATAAGAAAAATTATACTAATAATGACAAATATGAATGGAATTAAAAATAATGGGATCCAGATTTAAGAAGGAGCATGAAATTATAACCTGGATTTACAACCCCGTACTTGTTCCACATACAGACTTAATTTCCCGATACTAGACACTACGCATGCGTAGTAACTATTTTACTTAATCTATGTATCGTTTCGTTATGTAGATTGCGTATATGCAGTCTTTAAAGATAGGGCTGTATCCTCCCAGCCAGTTTCGAACTGTCTGGGATTCCTCAATGAGGCATAGCAATCGATCCACGGAGCACTGAGATTTTGGTGCTCTGAAATGTAAGAAAAAAAAGTCCCCCATTCCTTTCCCTAATTCTAACCATAACCCTCCCCTCTCATTACCCTAACCTTAACCTTCCTTTCCTGGCAGCCTGACCCTAACCCACCAGCCTAACTCAAATTCTTCCTTCCTTGCAGCCTGACCCTAACCCTCCCCACCTGCAGCCTGACCCTAACCCTGCGGTCTGGCGGTAGCAGCGCGGTGATGGGATATCGGTGGCGGCTGTATTTCCAAATAAGAATGGGTGAGTATGCCGATCGGCATTCTCACCCCTTCAAAAAAAAAAGTTATAAAGCGTGCAGTATTTGAAATAGGGACATCGCAAAAAAGAGTTTCTAACCGGGGCCTGACAGCGCTCCACTAGAAACCTCGCCATCCCCAGAAGGGATTTCATTTCCTACATCCCTTAATTGTCTATCCTGCATTCAAGAGCATATCCATGTAGCCATCTTTAAATCCAGAAATGCGCGCAGGGTTCTGTAGTTACGTGCCCTGCACGTCCTGCTGTCGGTAGTAAATCTGGACACTTGTGTGTCCAGATTGTTACCTTAACTTTTACGATTGAGTCTATGGCCATTCGGTGACCCAACTTACCCACCACTGCTGTCAAGGTCTATAACCTGCTGCAGAGTTTAGTCAAACACTGTGTATGGCGGATTAAGTCAGAGCTTTGTTTTATGTTAGTGATGCAGGGTCTGATTCAGACTTAAGAAGGAGCTTGAAAATAGGAGAGTAATTTTACTCCTTAAACCATGTTGATTGCAGGGCAGTCATGTTGCAAACAGTATTAGAGTTGAGAGGTGATGTTTCTCGACCCAAATCTAAATAACAGTGTAATAGTAAAGCTGGTCAGTATCTGTGTGCAGTAAGCAATTCAAAGATATATCTCTGCATGCAAAGTATACAATTAAGTTGCCTCCACCTGAAATCAACATGGTTTTGCCCAGTAGTAACTTTCCTCTCTTATTTTCAAGGTCCTTCTTAAGTCTGAATCAGCCCCGCAATGGGGAAAGACTGTAGACATGCTATTGTTTTATTCTTCCCATAATTTGCATGATTCCACTTTCTGCTTATCTTTTTCTTCACTAAATCCACAAATTACAACACCCTGACACCGACACTATTTCTAATCAATATTTATTGTCATCCATCTTGCCATTGCTGCTCTGGTTTATTATTTGTTTTTTGTTTTTTTGCTAAAGTTAAGAACCATTACATCCATTTAGTAGCTTAAATAGTACTTTATTTATTTATTTATTATTATTATTTATAATTTTTTTATTATTATTTATTTATTGTTTAGAGGTACATGTATGTAATTTCCTTTGTTATACCCCATCAATAAAGGGAGCACAACATTTGGACTGCCTTTGTTCATATGGTATAAAGAAATAGGCACATAGCAAAGGATAAAACAAAAATACAATCTGCAAATATGCATCCAAACTGCCCAGAGGCACTGCAGGGATCTCCTTAAAAAGCCATGAATGATTTTAATTTTTTTCTATAACTCTACCATCTACTTTCCAATTGAAACCTGGTTCTTTTCCTATTATATTATACTTTACCTTCCCTTTAACTGTTTCTGTACCACCTTCAACTTGCTTTTCTGTGTACATAGAGACCTCCACCTTCCTCATGGCCTCACCACTTATTTAAAAACAAAATTGTTATAATTTAATATGCTTTTTAATCAATACTCCACTTCCAATTCCCCTTTTGTTGTGCTCTCCCAATTATCCTTTTTTTTGCCCATAAGCAAGGACATGTGGTCTGTATGTGTACTTTTATACACTTCTATCTCTTCAGTATCTTAGTAGAGGCACAGGAAGCATTGTCTGCAAGGAATTGGAGTGCTGGTGAAGGATGGTGGTCCTGTTCTGGGGTATCTTTTTGTAATAGTGGTATTGATATATGCACAGGTCCTGGTAACTATGTAGGCCTGGGATTCCCATCGTATGCACAGGTCCTGATCACTATGTAGGCCCAAGGTTTCCACTATACCCAGTGCCTTACGAAACTAAGCCTTTGTACTACTTTGTCAGTTTGTTCTTAGCCATACCATAATATATTGGGGTAAATCCAGAACTACTTATGCCAGCGGGAGTCTTAGAAACTCTAATTTACAATTAACTGCACATGCGCGCGGCAGATGTTACAACACGTAACTATGAACATACGTACCAGACTATTATCAACAGCGTAACTACGAACAAAGGGGCATGCCAGCCATACGACACCTGTAATTACGCTTCGGAGGTGGGGTGAGACATTTAAATCATACAGTATGGGCGTGCTTAGGCGTGTAAGTACGTGCAGCCATTATGGCTGTCAGGAGTTACGTTTGGAAAAGTTAAGGTAGGGTTTGGAAAGTGTAACACAGCTAAACTACGTACGTCCGAGGGGAGTGCATAGAAAATACGCTAGCGTAAATACGCTCCGCTAGGAAATGTAATGGAAACATAGCTCTGGATCTGGCCCATTGTGTCTATGTTCACTTGTGCTCTCCAGTTCATTGTTACATCTTTGGTTACTGATAACTCCCTAGCACTTCTTTGTACCCTAGCTGGCATTACCAAATCGTTCTATACTTTGTTCAATCTATCATAATCAGTAATTTACCTCTCAGCTCTCCCCATCCACATCACTCAATATTTTCCTAAACAAGTAAATAAAACAAATTACCATCAGTCGGCTATAAACATCTATGCACCACAGCCCCATCGTGCATCTCAATTTCCATCTTAAATATTTGTTGTCACCAATATAAGCACCTCTTAACGCCAGCTACAAGATGTCTTTCATGCCACTAACTATCATATATTATCCTGCCATATCTTACAGTTGTGTTCAAAATTATTCAACCCCCAATGCTGTACAATTTCAGTGGGGGTTGAATAATTTTGACCACAACTGTACCTCAGTGTACCCAGTCTCCTCTGAAAACCACCTCTTTACAAGAGCCTGCCTACACCTACCTTTTTTACTGTTGTACATACCTGAAGCTGTCTATACTTTACTATACTATACTTTATTATACTATACTATACTATACTATACTATGTAGTTATTTTATGTCTTTATTTTTTATGCATTTCTTTCCCTTATTTGGCTCTACATATTTTGGTGTCACCTCACACATCATCAATAATATTAATAGTAATGTGTGGCATACTACTCAACCCAGCCTTCTTCAATGGCAAAACCGGCATGACTGATTAAACACTCATAGCTAAATGTTTAAATGTTGGAAATCATGTGTATGGATTATAATGCTCTCCTAATTGCTAACTAAATGCCCATTTGCATCTGTACCTATGATGTAATGCTTGATTCTTTCAGTAAAATTGTAAAAACATATCAAATAAAATACACAGTAAAAATTGCTTTGACAATTAACACACTTTTTATAGTGTCTATGTAGCAGGATGTAAAAAATATCCTTTTTTCTTATATCATGCTGTGTACATTGCAGGTAGCAGTTAAGAAAACACTTACTGGTATCAAAATAAAGATAAACTGGAAATTAGATCACCACTAAAGGAAACAATTCCTGTGAATGGAGATGAAAGACGTTATCCAAATAGAAGAGGACATTTCCTTGCTAATTACAGGCTCTTTATGGGCCTGCAGTTTACTAAGAAGGGATTTACCCCTGTAGACTTTCATGAGATTTCTGTACATGGAGTGAGCTGTACATTTGGGATCAAACACATTGAGAGTTTGATCTTGTGTAAATCTCACTTCTGAAGGATTTTTCGCTCCTACCTTTCATCAGAGGTAAGGCATTACACATGCACATCAAAGAGTAAAAGTACGGCTCACAAGTTGTCTTTAAAACCTCAAAACGTGTCTTGTGGGCTGGTATAAAAACAGAAAATAAGAAGAGAATGAAAAGGGTTTTATGAAGGGGTGGAAAATCCTGTAGAAGGTGGTGAAAGACAGGTGATATAATGGTGACTTCAGGCTTTTTGGACAGTGGCCAAGACTTTACTGCCTCTGAAATGGTTAAAGTACATTTGTGGTCTCATTCTGAGTTGAAATAAGGAGGGTGGGGTGAATGATCTCACAAATGATATGGGGCTACAAAACATTAGAGAAGTTGTCAAAATCTTATGCCTCAATTCACTTGTAGGTAGGGGGAAGGCTTCTAACACTTAATATGAATGGGAAGGGAGGGGGTCAAAAAACAGTGGGAAAACCCTACAAAACGCTTCCTTAGAAGGCAACTGTGCTATGAGAACTGTGTATTCAGATACATGCTGACTAGCTATATAAGAAGAAATCATAATTCAGGTTATATACATTTTTTTGGAATGCATAATTCTTTGATTTAATCTTTATAAAAACAGACTCTAAATCCATACCCTCCAACATGACCCATGAATGCAAGATAAATGTCACTGTTGGGATGTGATGATGATGGTGTCAGTGACATGGCTGGATTGGGACTAAAAATCGGCCCTGGCATTTGAAGCACACAGACCCACCCGCTAAGGGATTTGTGTACAAAATTGTTAATGGCTGTCACTGATGGGGAAATGCATAAAACAAAAATCTATCTATCATGCATTGCAGCAATTCCTTCCCCTGAGGACGGTAGAATAATACTGTAACAGCTGTCGGGCACACTGTGGGTGGAGTTCAGGACTATGGGTGACCTGCTTTTGTCCTTAATGTTCTCTGGATAATCCTAATGGACATTTTTTTTATATTATTATGAACTTGACGTTGACTATTTAGGCTCCAGGATTGATAAGGATCCATAAACTTTTTTTTGATTGCTGCTATTTACTCTTTTGCACTAGTTTTGCGTTTTTGCACTTATATATGGTGTTTTTGATTTTTTGAGTGCTGAGACGTCTCACCTGTTGTGAAAGCTGTTATTTGCCAAAATGATGTTTTCAGTAAAATTGTAAAATTTACCTTTCTTACTATACTACAGTGTATTTCTAGTATCATTTAAGAGGTGTGCTGACTGGAGTTGTTATATACAACCATTTGTGTAATATATATATATAATCATTTTAGTAAGCTGTCAGTGGTTCTAGGGTCAGGGAAGATAGTAAAATTAAAACTTACCTCTATTAACGTTAAAAAAGCTGCATGCCGTTTTCCGCTGCAGAATTGCAGTAATAATCTGCATATTGGAGTGTATGACATGATATGACAAATTACGTCAGTCGGCTGCTTCCTGAAAGCTAAGTTAAGGATTAGCCCTTAACATACTTTATTATTATTATTATTATTATTATTATTTTTAACATTTTTTAAATTTCGCCACATGGTATCCGCAGTAACATATAAATGTAATAGTTACATATAGAACACAATTAACAGAAAGAGTACAAGTTCAAATAAATAAGGAATACAATATAAGTACAATGCAAAAATAAAATAAAGTACAAAAATAGCAGAACAATATGGATGGAAAATAAAGATGCAGGATATGTGTGCAGGAGCAGATGAATAAGGAGAGTAGAGAGAAAAGGTGGGATTAATGAAAGATCTCTGCTTTTCCCCGCTGAGCTGCTGGATGCAGTTATCCTCAGCTATTTGCATTCTTACACATTCTTGCATTATTTTTTTTTCATTCAGCAGTTTTTTATTGAAATATTTCATATTACAAAAAATGAAAAACATGAAAAAACAAACAAAACAGCAATAAGTAACCCTCTAATCCAGGAAGCTCTACGGCTCCCAACCTCCCTGTCCCCTGTCCAATAAACCCTCTAAGCGGTACTGCTGTTGCACAAGATAGATTGTTCCACAAAAAAGAAAAAATGAAAATGTTAACATTTCATTAAAATGATACTAACAATGGGGTAGATCCAGAACTCCGCTTGCAATACGTTTACTCGCGTAGCATATTTACGCGTGCGTACCTTCTATACACTCCCCTTGGCACACCCCTTGAATGTACGTATTTTGTCCGAGATCCGCTTTCCAAACCCTACCTTAACTTTTGCCCATGTAACCGATGTCATCCGCTCACGTACGAATGTGCAACACGTATTTACGCAGCTAAGCACGCCCATACTGTACACTTTAAATTCAAACCCTCGCCTACATGGCGTATTTCAGATGTATTTTAGACTCACGTAAAATTGGCACGCCCACACATAAGGATTTACGTGACACATACGTGAATGGCCCATACGTTCACATTTACGCTATGTTACGGTGCGTATTTTCTATGGTGCGCATGCGTAGTACTTACCAAAATGCGATTTTACGTCTCCGTCACGTGTAAATTCACTCACAAGCGTTGTTCTGGATCTGGCCCAATGTTGTTTTATTCATAGATATACAGCATAGTTGAGACATGGAAACACATTTTTCGCCAATTTCTCTCTCCAATATGGGCCAAACTCCATGGTTTTTAGAGGGGAATCATATGAAATGGTAGAAGTCCGCTATTCCCCTAAGAGGGTCAGGTGAAGAAAGTTAAGTGAAGAGGAGCTCACCAGTTGGAATTATACAATTTCCCAAGAGAACAGATCATAAGGTTAATCGTACCACTGTGCCCACACCTTGTGGTATTTGTGTAGGTCCTTTCTCTGCATGTACAGATAAAGCTCATGACTTACACTGTCATTCACAAGGTCCACCCACCGCTGTACGATAGGGGGATTAAGTGCCATACATTCTTGTATTCTTACACAATCCTGCAAAGAGCTGGGGATCACCACAGTCAGTGGCTCAGTAGAGGAAAGCTTTTAACCAGTAGCAGAGAACTTCTGGCTGCGGGTTGAAACCCGTGTGCCCTCACCTACCCTCCATCAAAACGCCCCTCAGAGTGCTCTCTTATATGAATAGGACTGTGGAGTGGCACTCACCCAGCTCATATTGGCTGTGAGCAATGGCTGTCTCGCCTGGAAGGATTTACCATGGTCCAATGGGGAGGACAGCTCAAGTTCATGGGAAAGCAGCCTCTTGCCAAGCAGACCAGTTAGTGGAAGGTGCTCACTGAGTCATTGGCTCCGCCCCCGCCAGATGGCATAGCCACTGTGGCGGGAGCAGAGCTCAGTTTGAGCCATGATGTCAAGGAAGTAAGAAGTTTCAAAAAAAGGAAGATGGAGCTGCGGCCTGGGAAGCATCAGAACACCGGCAGCCACAAGGAGAACACCTGCAGAAAATCTTGAACTGCTACACAGGCCTGTTATCCATGGACTTGCAAAAGAGCTTTACTGCTTCTGGGTAGCAGGTGAAAGTAAGAGAAAACTTCCTCCTACCCCAGGGAGTAAGACCAGGACCTAGGTCTTGGTAAGTAAATCAGGCACTGACTTTAGACCACCAGGGAGTGAGCTCATCTATAACCCTCCTCCCACCATTGTGTGTTGTGCAACATTAACCCTCTCACCCCTAGGCAATGAGCAGGCCCTTGTGACCTATTTTCCTCCCACCATTTTGTATTGTGGCAGCATTAACCCTTCTGGCATTTCTGGAAACTTCCTCCAGGCCATCTTAGCCCACTACTCCCGACCCTCCGCCACAATTATGATTAATGGCACTCTGACGTACTCTGTTTCAATAAACAATGGCACCTGCCAGGGTTGCCCCCTATCCCACCTAATTTTGGCCCTAGTCATAGAGACTCTTAGAAACATAGAAAGTGACGGCAGATAAGAGCCACATGGCCCATCTAGTCTGCCCATTTGTTTATTGAAAACTATACTGACACTAGACCCTATTTACCCTCAATTTGGTTTACAATTTAGGATACCCTTATATTTATCCCAAGCATGTTTAAATTGTTCTACTGTATTGGCCTCAACCACCTCAGATGGGAG
>WWET01004756.1:0-23851 GCA_011038615.1 Limnodynastes dumerilii | reverse complement strand
AAGGGTGCAGGAGTCTCTGGGTCCCCCGCCGCACTAGGCTGGGTAAGGTGGGCCCCCAGACGTGAATGGTCTGGTGCAGTCTATGCTCAGCCCCCGTGTTGCTGGCCAGAGCTTACACCAGTAACCACGAAATAGAACGAGAATTCACACCCTTCCTCCTATGCTCGCTGTCTTTGCTTCACAGGTTGAGAGGTGTTGGTGCCCTAGCTGAGACAGAGCATGTAGTAGAAGCTGGCGAGGAAGCATCACTCATTTGGCGGTAACAGGAGTTCCAAGCACACTAACGGTTGGCAAGTGTCTAGTCGGTTATTTACGTTCCTACTCTAGCTATTGTTTACAGAACGCTGATGCACGTGCTTCCATTCTGTGCATGCGCAATGCAAAAAAACGCAAAGAAACATCACACCATTTGGCATATGCTCAGATCGAGATCAGAGCCACTATTGTCATCATCAATAAAAGTCATAGGAGACAAAAATTGCTTCACTGCTTAACCATCAAGCTCCATTCCATCACTGGAATTTAAACAATACAATCACTGAAAGATTATCCCATTATTATTGTTGTGTCATCTGAGTCAATTTTCATTATTTACCTCAGGCATTAGTGATGTATCTAATTCTTGTAACGTTTAAAGTTTTCTATTGATTTATTTAATAGCGAGCTGCAATTAATGTTTCTCTGCTGCACCTCAGTTATTTACAAAATTTCATTCTAATAATTCATGACTGGTGACAAAACAAAAAGTAAATAGACTGTAAATAAAAATATGCTAGTGTAAAACTCCTGTGAGGACTGACAATAGTGGTCACCTGGAGGGGGAATGCAACATGTCAGAAAGGAGGAGCAGGATTTATTGCCTTATAGTTATTAATTTGCACTTCAAACAATCAGTAGAATTGAGTCAATGGCTCTGTATGAATCCATGGTGTGTGCCCAATTTTTACAAGCTCCTGTTTTGCTCATCTATAATACATTTGTGTAAATTGTAGTACAATAAGAAGGAAACCTTTGGGACATTGCCTTGCTGTCATAGCAGTTGCACTATATCTAATGGCAACCCTGTTAACCTACCACCAGATAAAAAGATTTACCCATGACGTCTTTGATAAAAGAGGTGGAGAGGTGTCTGAGAAAATTTATTAGCAATTTCTCCCTGCCCAAGGGTATTCTCTGACAAATGCCTCTCTCACTGCATGACATCATGGGAGATACTGATATTTTAAAAAGAATGAATGGCTGCAATTGTACAAAGAAGGTCATGTGCAGAGAGAATTATAAGAGACAATCAACACACCAGAGCTTGGAAAGTTCTAATCCGAGGTCAACTATTTTTGCAACTTTCTCAAAGTTTGTCATAGTTCAATAAAATACAGATTAATATTAACATTCCACAGTTGCCATATGTCATAATCATCAATGCACAGTTCAGAGGTCTATGGAACAAGGTAAAGAATCAATAAAATATGACAAATAAAATGCTTCTTAGCTAGGTGTATCTTATTTGATAAATGTTATTAAATCTAGTATATGCATGAAATGTTAATTATAGTTTATATACTGTAGCATTGATTAAGGACTAATTGATATATGTGCCCTCCAGTCCTTATGTACTTGTGGGCTCACGTATGTGGGCTCACGTCCGTAGCTGTGGATCTGGTCCTACATAATTATTAAATACACCCATATGAGGTCATGTCAAATTCCTGAAATTCAGGCAGTTCTCCCGGTATCCCGGGAGAGCCGGCAAAGGTTCCGCAAGGGATTTGAGGCCTGTGTTTTCATGGAAACCACGGCCTCAAGTCCTACCCCCCTACCAGGCAACACTAGTAATCTAGTGTTGCTAGGGACAAGGAGGGACTTGATGATGCAATTTGCGTTCAAATTAAACCTAAAATAAAACGTAGTCGAGGTGTGGGGCTTAATGACACAATTAGCATAAATTGTGTCATTAAGCCCCGCCCACTGCATGCCTCTGTGGCTTCCCTCCGGGATCTCCCAGAGGGAAGCTATTAAAAGTCGGCAACCCTGTGTTTGGGGCAACACATATCCCCTCTGTGGGGGACTACAGCTCAGTTTGTAAAACTGGTAGGGAGAAGTAGCAGAGAGTGTGAAGCATTGTTGTTCCCTTGACTATTACATCCACAAAGAATTCTTTTATAGTGGGCCCCGAGGTCCCCAACAACTTGGGGCCCAGAGTATCTATCCTGTTTCCAGATAAGAAAGAGTGGTACTATATACACACAGTTATTTCCAGTATTGCCAGATTTCCTTTTGTGATCATAAATACTGAAACAAAATACAAGTTGGATAGGGCACCATTTAAGGGGTGTTGTTTGCAATACAGTGATATACAGCCATTTATATTCCACAGTATTTCAATTTACCACCATATCCGTCTCCAGTAATACAGACTGTACTTCTGCAAGGAATGACATTTTTTTTTTAATTTGTCATGTGATAATGATATTATTTATATCTCATGAGACAAAAGCTGTCCATACAATTATAGATAAGCTGGCGGAACAACAGATCCACAGACCATTGTGCACAATAATCTGTCAGTGTGTTAACATGAGCGATTTATCTGTGTTCATTTTTCAGCATGCTTGATCTGTCAGATCACTTTCAGCATATCTCTATACCCAGCACTGTAAATTCCTATAAATCGTGAAGATTAACTATTTTAATATCTCAGGTGAAATGTTAAATGTTAAAATTTGGATTTATTTTTTTTTTTATTCTGAATTTTCACCTTTTTTGAAGCCTTGGTACACACTAAACACTATCCAATTGTCAGGCACAGGAGTTTCCATTCCAGAAAAAGTTATATCTTTAATAAAAAATTATTGTGTACGCACCCGTGCAACCTACCGACTGAGAGTTGGATGTGCATATAGTGTAAATAAAATGCATATTACAGTGAATGAGGACAGTGGGCAGATTTTTAAACAAAATCTAGTAATAAATCCTGATACTGTATATGGGAATTTTAATGCTAGTTTTGATTCAATAATCTGGAAAATCTCCCGGC
Source organism: Limnodynastes dumerilii (assembly GCA_011038615.1). Taxonomy (NCBI): domain Eukaryota; kingdom Metazoa; phylum Chordata; class Amphibia; order Anura; family Limnodynastidae; genus Limnodynastes; species Limnodynastes dumerilii. The sequence continues at coordinate 20,817 of WWET01004756.1, read as the reverse complement.
TGTCATTTATCGTCTTTGAGACGGTTTCAGACTTGATATCCTGACTTATTCACACAACACTTAATTCCGTATGCCTGGAGATCCATCCCCACCACCCCCCTGAACTCTGTAAGGTTGCTAGGGGGATGCATTTAAATTTTACAGTGAGTGCAGGGTTCATGCGGATCAGCAGCCATAAAGATGACTTAAGGCTGCCTTATGGCAGGATAACTGACCTAAATTCATACAAGAGTAGGGGAGTGACAGGGGAGTTCACCCTTCTCTGTGGAGACTTCCAGACCTCCGTGCATGCAATAAACGCACGGAGGACTGAATGTTGCTCTATATATGGAAAATTGCCAGACACCAACACTTAGTATATTACAGTAGATAGTATCAGGAATAGGTTTTATTTGAAAAGCCGGCAAGTTTCAGCACCTGTCCTGCAACAAGACCTACAGCTTCAAGTACACTGTGTGAGTGCCGCCTGGCTTAACTTATAGACCTGGGTCACACCAGTCATTTACTGTCTGACTGTTTATTTTGCTGTTGGAAGTGAATTGTCCTACGTGTCTGCACTGTATTGTTTTGTTTTACTTTTGTAATGTTAGTAGTTTATAAATAAAATGATGATATTTGTTCGTACCTGATGTATAATGAATAGAGAATATGTCACTGTTCAATTAAATAAAAAAAAATAAAAAAAAAAATTATTAATGGACCTGATTCACACTTAAGAATCTTCTTAAAATAAGAACTTAGGGCCAGATTCAATTAGAAGCGAGTTTTTAAAAAAAATTAGCACAAAAAAAATTTGCACTGTGTGCAGCAAATTCACTGGCCAAAATTCACCCAATTCAATTTCAGACCCAGTACAACCCCAACCTGCGTTAATTATGTGTTGTGCAATGCTGTATTTTTCCCTGCCAATTTTATGTAATTCGCCCTCATTAGTGTTAGGGGCTGCGATGGGGACATCTGTGCAAAAAGCCCTCCCTATTTAAAGTAGCCGTGGTCCTGTCTGAGATCTGGGGGTCTAAAACTTTTTAAAATGTATTTTTTATAGATATCTAGCCCCAAAAAAGCGTTTGCCCCACAATAGAATGGAGCCATCGTTAGTTAGTTTAAGCATGATTTTGATAAATAAAGGACTGGGGACTGTTAAGAACCCCTGAGGTTAGCACCATTTAGTCCCAGTTGAAGAGGGTAGGGAAAAAGGTATTTTTACTTAGCTGTGAATTAAAAGCTGGGAGACGTCAGACGTGACCAACCTGCGCAGAATGGGGGCCCCACAGTACATATTACATATGTGATTTTGAATTCCCATACTTGTTTTTTTTAATAGCATATCCATGATAAAAATTAATAAAATAAAGTTATTTTAATTATTTCTATACATTTTTACTAATTTACATCAACTTAACACAACTCATATTAATTTGCGCACCTATGACAGGTGCGAATATGCACCTGTCAATATAAGAAAAATGGAATTAGAAGTGCCGCCTGTGTTTTTTTTGTTACTTTGCTAGTTTCACTTTGGGAGTTTGACCCCTCCCTCAAAATGGCTGCTTGCACACTGTTCAAATAGTAGGAGTGTCTTAATATAGACCTCCTGAGTACACATAGCAGATGGATAGGGACTCACCTACAGGAGGTGCCTTGACGATGGGCAGATGAGCGTAACCCTCCTTTTTATGTATGTGCTGACGCATAGTGTTATATAATGCTTGTTTGGAGCAATATATATATATATTGCCCACGAATAACCAGTTTTGTTCGTTGTTCATGTAAATGAGTGAGGAAGACCATTAATGATTCAGTGACCGTATGTAGCTTAAGTCATTGTCTGCTGTGTGAATAATAACCTCTATAGTTCTTTGAATGGAAATCTGGACTCCTGTGCTATTATTTGGCTTCTATACAGAAGAACATCTGGTTGCCCTTGATGGCAAGCTAACCCTCGGTCTATCCACAAACTACAAATGGCACCATCAAAAACTTTCTAATCAAAATATGGCTTATGTTTATCAAAGATTATATTGCTATAAAATTTTACGATTTGCTTACTATCAAAATATTTCCTGTGCCCTTTGTAAGTGATTATGTTTATGAGGGCTCTGATGAAGTCACATGGCAGTGGTCATTTTGTAATAGCACTTGAGTGGTAAAGTAACATTTTTTGTTGTGATATTTTCGGCTTATCTCCTGCCTATGATATTACCTTATGGAGTGCAGCCAATTTAATGTTCTACAACTGTGAAATAAATGTATACATTTTAATACTATACATATATGTTGACCATAGAGATATAGTTGAACTTATGATTGCTCTGACATAGTACAAACACTGTACCAATACAATTTACCTTTTTTGGCAGTTGAGTGATTGAGTGTTAGTCATCCTTTTGGTATTCAGAAGCCTGGGATACGAATACAAAATAACATAGGATATATGACTCTTATTAGGACTTTGTCCAGAATTTTAATGATTCCTGTTTACTACCTTGAGATATCCATGTTGTTCCTGGATGCTGACTCAAGTCGGATCCCAGGTGGAGTGTCCCTTTCCCTGCTACCTGTTTGTCATAGGGACACAGGAAAGACTGATTAAGCTAAGATCACTTTGTACAATTTGGAACAGGGGATTCCCAAGCTATTGTTTAAGAACATGTGGAGAAAGCATTAGGGTTTTGGTGCATGAAGAAAGAAAGACAATAAAGGAGATGGTGAGGGAGAGCATAAGATAGCAAGGAAGTGACCACAGGGCAGAGAAAATAGAGATGAAAGAAACAAAGTAAAGCGATAAGAGGACAATACACAGATACTGACATTTCCTTTCCACTGAAAGATTCCACTATATCACTGGCATGATGTAAAGCATACATTGTTAGAAATAAGCAACTGTTTCCATTTTGGTATGTAAGGGGTGCAAAATGTACTTTTAATAGCTTGGAAATATATTTTAAAAAGCAGAAGAGCGTTTTAGTGTTATATTTAGGTTGCCATATGTTCAAATTAAAGGAGTACAGTTACTAATGTGGCTGTGCAGGATCAGGATTTATGTGGACAGCATTTGCAGTTTTAATTAAAAGATAACACCCCAATTTGATATATAGTATTCGTGACTGGGTTGTTTTATTAATGGGGTATAATAAGCATATGTCCTGCCTATAGAAGACACACTATTACACTTAGAAATATGGTGAGCATAATCGATCGGAAAAGCCAGAATTACCAGAATGGCTCTAGATCCAGCGTTTCATCCACGTACCAACAGCGTGATGGAAAGCATATTCTCTGCCCTATCCAGACTTCTGTGCCATCCACATTCTATGTATATACAGCGCAGAGGTTTTAAGGTAGAGGCTTCAGACTGTAAATATATACAAGTGAGGGGAGTGGCCTCACCTCTACTATTCAATAACTTACATTGATACTTTGTTTTTTTCCAATTACTTACATTGATACTTTGTTTTTTTCCAATTACTTACATTGATACTGTTTTTTTCCAATTACTTACATTGATACTTTGTTTTTTTGCCACATTTTGCCTTAACAAAGTGAACATGATTTTAGACAAAGTATACTCAAAAAATAGGAAAGCGCAAATAGCGCAATTCACTAAGCACTGGGGCCTTATCACCTTGGTGTATGGATAACGGAGTCTCACTATGAGCCACTACACTGTCATGTGACATAATAGTGACCACTTTTACAGAGGTATAGGGTGACCCAGGTTACTCAGTATGGCCACTTTTCAGCAGAGCAGTCAGGACCTAATCTTTATTCTGCCAATATAGATGGGTATAAAAATGACTGGGGGTACTGTAGTTAGGCATTCAATGAACTGGAGTCATGTCTGACTAGTAAAAAGCAAAAACCAAATACCTTAGGATATTGGAATAGTAGACTGTTTAAAGGTGCACACAAATTCAATAATACATATTCATATAGACATTGATATTTGTCAATATCAGACATGCCTGGATATACATCGAGAGAAATATCAAAATTAATTAGGTTACAGTGACAAAGTTAAAACTTAACCTTTATTATAATGAATAGAAATAAATTATTAGTGAAATATAAGAAGTATAAAAGCACACCAGAAAAATAAAGCAGTAATGTGTGTAAACTGTTAATTATATTCACAGCGCCACTGGTTTAATATACAATTAATGTTTATATACTTGTAGTTGCAACTACTCGTTAGAAATATTACAACTGATCATAAACAGATATTGTATAGATACTGAGTGATATTATTGAAGTATACACAATCACAAAAAATGTCACAAAAATAATATATGGCATCAAATAAGTCTCATTGAAAGCACCGCATCTTTGATCTACAGTACTATAGGGAGAGTTACAGATAGAACAAATATTTACATTATAAATAATCAAATCACAGGATAATATTTATAAAGAATGAAAAGGTTACTAATGTTCCCCTGCTATCCCTATCACAGTGCCTATCCACCTCATGGTGAAGCTTCTCCCCTGTATGGAGTCTGTGATGCCTATCCTAAAAGTGCACAAATCACTAATGCCGCTTTCACATCACTACCCTGGCAATAACTTGGGTTATTTTAAGAACCCTTAAAAATCTCCAGGGCAGACTGGGAAATTCTGGGTCCCGGGTCTACCCTGACAGTGTGAAGGGGCTGCGTGCAGCTCCCTGGGGAGGGACTTGTTTACTGTTGCATAGCAACAGTAAACAAAGTCCTCCAATCAGGTGCATTAGGTGAGACCCGGGTTGAAAAACCCGGGTCAGCACCTTTCACATCACCACCAGACACAGGAAGAAATAGGACCCTTTCACCTTTCACATTATTACCAAATACCTGGGTTTTTGCCAAGGCCTGGATTTTTTGCCTAAAACCCGGGTTTTTGGTGGTGATGTGAAAGGGGTTTAAATATAAAAAGGAGAGACAAGGAAAAGTGGCAAATTTAATAAAAGATCTGTGTCACAAACAGCTGCTAACCAGCTGGTTGGAGAGAAAAAGGTCCCGTAAATGAAAAAAAACCTCAGTGTCAAAATTGGCGTGTAAAATAAAATGAAAGGGAAGCCTTAGTGCACCACAGCAACCCCTTACCAACCGATACGCATTTCGACGTGCCTTTCTCAAGGATGGTAAAGGTGACAGCAGATGTGTCAATATACGTTAAGTGTCAGGATACTTGTCCAGTAGAAACTGAAGCTATTAATGATACAGCTGTTTTTGTCCTTACAATCATGTCTGACTACAATCGGCAATTTTAACAATATAAACATTAGTAATAAGGAGGCATAAAAAATCAATCCATTGGCTATTGGGCCAAAATGATCTTATTGGCAGAAATTGAAAATATACAGAATAACAAAAAGAAAAAGATACATGTGGCTTTAAATAGGCTCACAGTTGAATAGGGTCACACATTAAACTACAAAGTTGGTCTAAATGACTCACAATTTTGAATCAGACCTGCTATGAATATTTTCTTTCTTCTCTTCCTATGTATTCTTGGTGTTGTTTTACAATGAAGCAAGGTCAATATTGTAAACATATACCAGATTTGTAACATCTCTGGGTAATGTAATTTTAGCTGCAAGGGTCCTGTACACTGATTTTTCCAAGTGTTTTTTACTGTATTTGATATACATATACAACATATATCCCTTTGTGCTCATGAAACATCTTCCATTTATGTGTGTGAAAAAAATAATAACTTTTAAGTCGCTTTCACAGAAATATGTTGTTAGAAGTGGCTAAAGTAGTAAAGTCAGATATTCAAGTCTCCAGGTGATATGAGCTCATAGATTATCATTCAAAAGAGCATTAGACAAAACCCTTTTAACCTCTTCTCCTCTGAGTCATGTTCCGCCTGCACCAGGCAGGAAAAAACAGCTCTATTTGCCTTGTCTGATCCTGTTTGTGACACACGGATCTGCATAGAGGGAGGAATGAGGTAGAGGCTGTTTCTTCCGCCACCCACAGCTTCTAGACAAAATACTTTACATGGACAGCAGAGTGGACATGAAAAATAAGAAGCACTGTGTGCACCGGAAGTAGGATATTATGTCACATTCTTCAACATCTCCTGAATAAGTGCAGGTTCTCTAGGGCACAATGTCTGCTTACAGCCTGTGACTCAGTGATTGCTTGCAGTGGTGTCTATCATTACACTGCTAGTTATATAGACAGTAAATATAACTGCATAATATTCTCTCTCTCTCTTTCTCTCTCTCTCTCTCTTTCTCTCTCAAAGAAAATCTGTGACATTCCAACACTTTTACTGATTTTTATTGTCATTTTAATAATTGTATTCTGTTTATGTAACAATGTTAAATATTATGCTTTTTAAAATATATGCTAATTGAAAACAATGGTATAATAAAAAACTTTTATGCATGTGTCTAATTAAAAAAATCCCAAACACATTGATTATATATTCAATACACGTATTCCTGAGGAGCTTTGTCATCTTTTACAAATGGAATATCATAACTGCTGTTTGGTATGGAGTGACAGCTGATCGATATGGAATGACAGCTAATTTATAGATCATGTCAAAGCACAAAACACAATCAAATTGACTACTTTTCACAAAAGAGACCCCTAAATCTATTACAGATTTCCTAAACCTACACAATCTTTCCAAACGTCACTCCTTTCAAACATATTTACCAACTGATGTTTGCATAGTGCCATGGAATTGTGAATGTATATGAACAACCACAGGATCAATAGTTGTAACAATTGCTACATTTGAATAAGTCACCTAAAGCTATACTGTTGCTAATAAAGTGTCAGCGGTTGCTCATCTATTTGGATGTATGAATAAACCGCTTTTTGCAAGTGGTGCCAGGCTTGCAAAAAAAAAAAAAAGGTAAATGTCTCAAGTTTTTTTTCTCCGGAGGGAGGGGTTGTCGCCTAGGGTCCCGCAAAACCTAGGGCCACCCCTGCTCTTTACTATATATACTACTATTATATGCACTACCACTATATCTGTTATAGTACTGTTGCTGGTGAAGGTTGGTCATTCCTTTAGAGTAGCTGTGTTAGATATACCTATTGTTGGTGTGACAATAGGTGGGAAGAAACTGGAGCATAACAAGAGATTAAGTATGACCACACTAGTAAATAGCGGGTGCTGTCAGGTAGTTTGTGATTAGCAAGTTATGTACAAAAGAAATGGAATCTCCTGAAGTTCCATAAATTAAACCACCTTAAGACGCACACCACAAAAGCAAGCTCAAAATAAACTCATATTGCCAAGATAAAAATATTTCTTTATTTTCTAAACCACAAATTGGTATATTAGTGAACGAAATTAATTAATTTTTGATACAAATTGTCAGTATAAACAACACGGGTGCTGCTATAAGCATATAGGTTGTAACAATGAAGTTCAATATGGATACAAATTATATACAAAATTGCAACATGCATGCAGACCACAAGACATAAAGGAGAGAAATTGCAGCATGGGTAAGAATCTATCTTATGCAGGCAAGCTAACCCTATAGCCACCCACTAGAAATCTCACAATTTCGCTTCTCTCGTTCCCGGGATAGTATCACTCACCCTGCACTATGCTAGCTCCTAAGTCTCACCCGCTGCTGTATACCGACAAATGAAGGCTTCACTGGTGCACCAGGTCTGCCAAGATGACGCGTGTTTCGTTCAGACAACTTCTTCCAAGGGAGTGTGTCAGAAGGAGGATCAGGATAAGTATTTATGGGTTGTTCAACCAATCGTTTGATGATCCACCCTAAAGTAACACACATGGATTAATTAAGTGGCGAGTCAGAGAGCACTTTAGACATATTGAAATTCATGAATGAAAAAAGAGAACAAAATGAAATTATCTCATATTAGCAAGGAACTCCGATACTATACTGAAAAATTGTGACATGATATTTAAAGATTAAAACGATTACAAAAATTACAAAAATTACTTAGGGCAAGACACACGCAGAGACACTGAGTTGGATTCCAGAGTTTTTAAAGTGACATAACAAATTAGTATAAACCCAATAGCGATTGATATGCGTATTGATGCTAAATAATTCTAGCTGGTAAAGATAATTATCAGTAATATAAGAGAACAATTCGTAATAAACAGTATAAAATACTGTGTTATACATATCATGTTTAGATAACATTAGTATGCTCCATTACATTTTCAACGATTTCAAAATGCATCATAAACCACAATGAAGGTAAAAAACAACATAATATGATATCAAAGTGGGAATCCATCCCAAAACTCAAATAAATTCAAAGGAAATCACAGATGTCACTATATAAAAGAGAAAAGGGAAGATGATGCTAACTCCATAATTATTTTAGTATTATGGTTATATATTAACCTAGGAATGGAGTATATATGGCATTTTCATTTTTATTCTGACAATTTGTTTATACTGACAATTTGTATCAAAAAAATAATTAATTTCGTTCACTAATATACCAATTTGTGGTTTAGAAAATAAAGAAATATTTTTATTTTGGCAATATGAGTTTATTTTGAGCTTGCTTTTGCGGTGTGCGTCTTAAGGTGGTTTAATTTATGAAACTTCAGGAGATTCCATTTCTTTTGTACATAAGAAACGGGAGCACCCAGAGGAAACCCATGCAGACATGGGGAGAACATCAAAATTCCACACATATAAGGCCTAGTCTGGGAATCAAACTCATAATTTCAGTGCTGTGAGCAAACTTAAGCTATTCAACAAACCAACAAAATAGACGCCGGGGTCCTATTCCATTATTCCTAGCTGAAGTATTCAGGCGGCGCGGTGCTGGTTTGTTCAGTGCAGGTAACGGTACTCAGCTCTACCCCTAATATTTATATTATATATTCATAAGTGGCATAACTGCCTAGTAGTGTGACATGTGTATGTGTACCTTTGAACTGTTCATACCCAGAACAGAAACGCGTCATTGTGATTATTGTGATGAATTGTTCTGACAACTTTAGTAGCTCAGATGAACTATGTTTATTTAGAGTAAAATCATTTTATTTTATTGTATTTTTTTCTTAAGTTTAAATCTGGATCGCTCTTAAAGTTACAATTATTTATGTAGGTTTTTCCTAAATGCAAAATGTATTCTTTTTTATGTTTGAGTCTTGATCAGTTCAAAAATCTTTGATCAAAAGTAGAGTGGAAATTTGTGGAGCAAATATAGACACAGTTCTAAGCATATGAAACTCTTCCAAGGCACTTCAATGGCATATTTATGTGTCTGGCAGTAAAAGACACCAGACATTGGGCCGTATCCAGAACTACGTCCGTCTTCCATAGACGGACGTAATTCAATGAACAATAGCTACTGCGCATGCGTAGTAGATATTGTACGTAATCTGCGTATCGTTTCGATACGTAGATTGCGTATATGCGGTCTAAGGTGGTGACCATAGTAACTGACAGTTGGAAACTGAGGAGCAGAGTATTTTGTACCTAATGGAATGGGTCATGATGGAGGGTATTTATATATCCAGCCTGATTCTATTATTTTTATGCTCAGAAAAAGAAGAACGGGCCGACAGGCACATGCAATGTTTAAATGTGGAAACTGCAGTTTTCCATGGCGATCCATGTTTTGTAAATATGAATGACTTCATTTTAATGCGGTAATACTTCTGCAAAATGAATTGAAATGGGCTTTGTAAATAGAGCCCCAAGTGTGGACATTATTTACAAGTGTTAGTCTGTCACACAAGTAATGGCCACAAGGTGGCTCCTGTGTCACACATTATTTCTGAAAATGTTCTTTCTTTTATTTGGGAAAACTTATTAAATATGTCCCAAACAGTGAATACATGAGGTTAGTATATTTGATTTCTAAATATTTTAAGTATGTAGTAAGTTAAGTTCAGATGCCATTTTAACATTTATAAGTTATCAATGATGAACACACAAAAAGTGTAAATTGTTATCTTTAGGAGACTTACCATCTAATCAAGGCCAATTTTTGTCAGGTCGCACCAAACCACAATATTAATGGGTGTAACTGGTGCTCCGGGCTCTGATCAAAGGGTTGCCACGAAAAACTGTGGTCCCACCCCATCCTATTACATATTTACTTCACCCAATATACAATGACTCCACCCCTTTGACCATGTTTGCAGATTTCTCTGCCTGTGGCCTGTGCTGTGACTAGGGGTTACTGCACAGATTTGAAGGAAGACACACAAGGTAAGTGGAGTAAGGGAGTAAGATTTGTAATGCAGCAAGGGCACAGACTGAAATGAGTAATGGAAGTCAGGAGGGAGATGTGTTATGCAGGGGAGACTAAGATGTATAACTGGGAGGGCAGAATGGTATATCTGTAATTGGGAGAGACTGGGGGGATGTGTAAGGGTGGAAAGATAGTGACAGATACATGTAATGTAAGGGGGGTGGGGAGTGAGATGTGTAAATATAAGGGAGACAGGAAGGGACCATGTGTATTATATGGGCTTCTTGGAAGCAGAGGTGTATTTGAGTGGGGACACAAGGAGGGAGGTGTGTCATGAGCGGGGAAGGTTCAGAAGGGAGATAAGTAATAGAGGAGATGTGTATTAAAGTGGATCCAGGAAGGAAAATAATGGAAGCTACTTTCAATTTTCAGTGCAGTAATAAACAACGTGAGGCATGTAGATAAGAGTTTAACAATCAATTTTCATGTAATTTAAAACAACATTTCCTTTCAGCCAACAATTTTCAGGGATTTTGTTCACACCGCTCCCTGGTATACTACAGGAGTATGGGTTGGGGGCACTGTAGCATTCATCTGCTCTGGATGCCATTAATCCATGCTACAACTCTGGGTATGGCAAAGATACCTGGGGTGTAGAATGTAACACCACTAGACTAAAAGCTAATAGTTAGCAACCAGCACTAAAATGTTGACAGGGTTAATTACAATAATCCTTACACTAGCCATAATTATTAATATTTAATTAACTAATTATTTATCTCCAATGTAGATCCAGTGGTGGTCACATGAGAGAAAAATGAGAGGAGACAAAAAGAGAAGGCAGTGACAGAAAGTAAGTCATCTGACAAGACAAGGCAGAGATACTGACAGGATGAGAGAGAAAATACCAGAAAGAGTGGGGAAAGAGCGGGGAAAGAGCCAAGAGGAATGTGGAAGCACAGGAGCAGAGGAGAAAGCAGCAGGAAAAGAAAGTTGAAAGAGCCATTAGCAGAAACTGGGGCAAGGTAAGCAAAGGAGCAGAGTTGAGAGCCTGGAGTAGCAAAGAGAGAGTGGGGAAAGAGCCGGGAGCAGCATGCAAGGCAAAGAGCAGAGGAGAGAACTGGAAGCAGAGAGGACACACCAGACAGAGCGGTAATTAGCCAGGAGTAGGAGTGAGGACAAGGTGAACAAAGCAGCAGAGAAGAGTTGGGTGCCTGGTTCTCTCTGAAGGAAGCGCTTCTGGCTTTCTGTTCAATTCCAAGTCCAAGTCCAGCCTGTTCAAGTCCAGTCCACTCTAGTTCAGTCCAAGTCCATGCCCGGTCTGTTGCAGTCCAGTCTTGTTCAATCCAAGTCCAAGTTCAGCCTGTTCTAATCCATTAGAGTTTGGTTTAGTCCAAGACCAAGTCCAGCCTGTTCCAGTCCAGTTCAGTCAAGTTCAATCCAGCCTGTTATAGTCGAGTCCAGTTTAGTGCATTCAAGTTCAATCCAGCCTGGTCAAGTTCAGTCCAGTCCAGCCTGTTTCAAGTAAAGTCCAGTCCAGCCTGGTCCATTCATGCCCATTCTGGTTTCTAGTCAAGCCCAGTCCAGCCTGGTCCAGTCCTGTCCAATCTGGTCCCATTAAGTTCCTATCTTTACAATATAGCCCATGAGCAGACCCTACATAAGGCCTCCCAGCTTCTGTTACTCTACTGAATTCGTACTACGCCCCCAGGAACCCAGAACAGATACCCAATCCAGTCAATCCATGATACTATGGAGTCTATAAAGACCACACAGTCAATCTATGAACATAAAATATATGTAGATTGTGTAGTCACTATGACTATGCATTAGCACTACTTTTGTTAACTAAATGAAGCCGCAGCTTCCTATACTTACGTGTGTGATCCATAAGTGCAGATACACATGTATCCACACCTACTTCTGGTCCCCTCCTCCACCCGCCCATGTTTTTAGGCGGTTTTAGCACACTTCCTTCTGACTACACTACTGAGTCAATTTACGTACCTAAGTGGTACGTAGATTGCGTAAATGACCTACTACGCATACATAGCAGGTAATTACAGAAAAAACCATACTTAAGAAGCAGCTGCTTTTTAAGTGTGAATTCGGTCCAAAATCACTAACTCCTTCAGCATAAACATAAAGAGGTGTTACCAGATTTACAGCCTCCTTACTCCTTCAGCACAACAAACGTAATTGTTACAATGGGCCTGATCCAGAACTACGCCTCGGAGCGCAGTTCTGGATCTACCCCAATGTCTCTGTAATGGTTGCCTTTCTGGGTACAGTAGTGTCGCAGCCTCACATAAAATTTCAGCAGAGGTTATAACACAATGTTTCCTTACACATGGACTCACTTACATTGTGTAACTATTTTTATCCATTTTTCTTCTTGTCTAATCTACATGTTTAACTATTTCATGGGCTGTGTTATATACTGTATATAAATTCACAGATACATTGAGTCACTTTCAGTAACCTAGGTTGTGCTGCGCTCATCAACCCAAATACCTAATACACATACTCAGAAAGTCCTTATTCCAAACACATTCCGGTATTCAGAAGGGATGCAAAACTAAAAGTTTGTGTGCCTAAGGTTTGTTAATAGTAGCTTTGTTATTGGGGCCAAGTTAATGTTAGTAGTTGCTGCTCCGTGTTATAAATGTGATAACGGGGATTGACACTCACCACCTTCTTGCAGCAGCGATGTTTCCGAATAGCACTGTCCTTAATCCTTAATAACTCTTTCGATGACCGTAGTAGACAGTTCTGTTGCCAAGTGCAGGGAGTTATGTCTGCCTGTGTCTTTGTACTGCCGCTGTTTCCCTTCGCTTCAGTGCGGCTGGCGGGATCCTTCACCTCAGTTCCGGGCCATCAGCGGGAGGATGAAGATCAAAGGAGTAACAGCTGGGCAATGTAAATAGACAAGAGGGAGACAGAGCGCCAACTCTGGTGCAGATAAACTCAATAATTGCAACGATTTAAACTTTGAGTGGGATTATACTCACAATAAATTAAGACATTGTTTCAAATGTTACATAGCGTTTTTATTGAATAAAATCAATCTGGATCACCAACGCGTTTCGTCTGTATATCAGACTTCCTCAGGGTGTGATATGTTAAACAACAAGGGGTTTATTTATAGGGTGGAGGCGGAGCTTAAAAAATAAAAAACTTTTTTACAATGGTTTTGTCATTTTTGTTGCAGCGTACAGAAATAACATAAATACAGTCAAAATAGGTACAATTATCTTGCATAGCAGTATAAATAAACTCAAACCAGTATTTTGTGCGTATTTTTTTTTTATTTAAACAATTCTTTCATATATTTTAACTCTGATAAAATGTATGAAAAAATTGTTTAAATCTTGGACAACACTTAAGAATCTTCTTAAAATAAGAACTTAAAGTCACACCTGGGCTAAACCATGTTGATTGCAGGGGAGACATATTTCATCTGTTGCAAACGGGGAGTCATATTTCATCTGTTGCAAACAGTACTAGTGTTGAGAGGTGATGTTTCCCAGTCCAAGTCTAAATAACAGTGTGATAGTAGAGCTGGTCAGTATCTATGTGCAGTAAGCAATTCAAAGATATATCCCTGCATGCAAAGAATACAATTAAATTAATTCTCCCTTCAATCAACATGGTTTTGCCCAGGAGTGACTTTAAGTTCTTATTTTAAGAAGATTCTTAAGTGTAAATCAGGTCCTATGACCTTAGACATTAGTCTAAGTTTATAATGCTCTATAACAAAAGACATTGTTTAGATCGATGGAATTCTTTATTTATCTCTTGGATCATACTATCACCTCAATTAAAATGAATGTCCTTCCTAGACTTATATGTCATTCAAGCACTACCTATTAGAGACCCGCCCTGTGTGCAAAAATCCCTACAATATCAAATTAAAGGTTTGTGTGAAGGTGAAGATTTTATACTGCTCAACGTGAACAGGAGGTCTCGGTCTCCCTGATCTTAAGAGATTCTGTTTAGCAACACCTAGCCCAATGTGTTTTAGCATTGTTTTCAGCATCCACACGTTTGTGGCCCTCCATCAAAGCAAACAGCGTTGGAACATTGGGCCTGATCCAGACCTACGATGTAGCGCTGAGAGTACTAACGCTCAGTGTTACATCGTGGGACTCCCCCCTGACATTCCCCCTGCCCTATCATATTTACATTCCCTTATGCTGGCTGAAGGCTACCCTAACTTTAGCCGGCGTAAGGGAGTGTAAATACACTGGGACGGCGGCGTTAGTACGATAACGCCACCCTTCCAGCCTCATTACCCTCCCTCCCCCCGCCTCCCTGCCCTGGGGGACGCCCCCTCCAGCGTTACTATGCTGGTGCTACGGACGCCCGATCCACGATCGGTCGTTGCCGTAGTTACATCGGGCAACATCTTTTCAGCCGATCTTACGCCTATACCTGTCGTATTAACTGCGGTGGGCGTAGCTCTGGATCAGCCCCATTATCCATATCGCCTCTATTTTGGCAATCTAAATTACTCAAACCCTGACTCACACTTTTCATCTGGTGATTACACACTTTCTAAATCTCTGGGATAATGTAGGAAATCGTCTTCGCCTCTCCCCTCTACCTTGTCCTATTATTCCTATTTATAGTAATCTTACATTTTCCCCCATTTGCAACCCACCAGATCTTCTGCATGGGCAACAAAAGGTATATACTGTTTAAATGATATCACTTTAAATCCGACCTTTCCCTCATTCTCTGACACAAACCTTCACAATTTTCAATTTTATCAATATTTACAAATCAGACACTTTCATAATTCTATTAGCCTATTAGTCAATTAACTGACTTTGAGATTTTATCTAGGAAACAATCTTTCTTTAAAGGTCTCATCTCTGAGCATTATATCGCTATTATTATAACTTTTGGGATAGAGATCCCACTCACCCACTAGACTCAGAGGACTGGGAAGACATCAGAGAACGTATAGCATCTTCTTCTATGTGCTTTAGAAAGAAGGAAAACCGATTTAAGATATATTAGATGACACCTGGTACCGGCCAGAACTAAATTCTCTTCTAACACTACTGATCGGTGTTGGAGAGGATGCGCATCTCCTGGTTCCTATTTGAACATTTGGTGAGATTGCCCCAGGGTCAAAGCATTTTGGATACAAGTGAGGGATTTTCTCTCTAATTTACTAGACATTACAATTCCCTTTTCTCCATAATATTTTCTCCTTCCCCTGCGTGTCCATGGGTGTTCCTGGGTGTTCCAAATAGCTTTTTATAATTTTTTACTGCCTTGTTTCTCAAGTGGGACACAGTTTTATTAATTGCAGCTGCTGCAGCTTGTCAGTGCTCTTGCTTCTATTTGTTGGTGATACCCCTGTCTCCTCCTCTTCTCAAGTTTGTTGCCTAGATGTCATCCTTGACTCCTCACTTTCTTTTATACCTCACATCCGTGCTCTCTGTCATTCTTGCCGTTTTCACCTACACAACATTGGGCCTGATTCAGAGATCCGCTGCCGATGGGATCTCAAATATACGCATCTAGGGCGGAGCAGGTTACAACCCACTGAATAAACAGTCACTCCCCTTGCAAACAGCGGCGGATCTTAAAGTTAGACCACCATTGACTAACCCTAACTCTGCGCTGTCATTTGAGATCTTAAGTGAATTAGTTGCGTTTATTTAAGATCCTAAGTGTCTGCTCGCGCCCACTTTCCCTCATCTCAATGCTTCCCCCTGCCCATATCTATGCAAATCCTTCGGGTCCTAGATTTACGCAGCACTTCGGATCTTTAAGTGCTTGCGATCGATTCACAGGTCCGCGCTTACCGAATTTATGATCCTAACCTCTACGTAGATGGCATTGCGCATGCGCACTATTACTGCGCATGCGCAATGATGCGAATTTCTTAAGATCCTAAATATACGCACCTAAATAGCGATAATATCGTATCTCTGAATCAGGCCCATTGTACGCATCCATCCCTTCCTCACCAGTGAAGCTACCAAAACCCTCATCCACTCTCTACTGTAACCTCCTCCTCTTAGGTCTGCCACTCGCCCATCTTGTCTCCCTTCAATCTATATTGAATGCTGGTTTAAGGCTTCCGTGCTCTTTTCAAACAAGAGGTTCTTTGAAAAATTCTAAATTGTATTCAAATGAATGTAACATACTCTGGTGCCTCCTATTGTTGTCTTGAATCAGATTGTATGTGGGGCACAAAGGATGTTCAAAATGTCACACCTAAGCAGGGAATATTTCAGTGTTGTCAACATAAATGGAGAGATCAGGTGGGTGGCTTTTGTTGGCAGGAGCAAATATTAAAATCACAGTTTTTGAGCTATTAATCAGAAGATTGTGTAAGGAAAGGAAGTGACTGAGGTGAGTGTAGACAAGTCTTTCACGCAACTGTGAGGGGCATAGAAGCTGGGAAATGGGCCAATAATTTTAGGGAGAATTTAGTTTTTGCAGAATTTGAGTAATCAGTGCATGCTTGAATAAAGAGGGGAAGATACCAGTAGTAAGAGAAAGAGAGATTGCAGATTGTAGTTAAGGTTGGAATTAGCACAGACAGACATCGACTGACCTGTGAGGGTACAGGATCAAGAAGACAGGTAGTAGAATAGGAAGAGAAGAGCTAATACTTCCTCTTCATTTGTGAGATAGAGAGCCGTATTCAAAGATCAGTCTTGCGATCGGGCCACAAATATACGAACCTACGGAGCAAGACGGAGCAAGTTACACCCACCAAAAACCCAGTCACTCCCCTTGCTTACTCCGCACGGACGTAGACTTAGACCTGCATTGACTTGCCCTAACTAGCCGCACTCACTTCCGGCCTTATGTGTCTTAGGTGCGTATATTTGCGGCCCTATATCAGTAAGCGCGCCCACTTTCCATCATTTAAATGCCCCCCCTGCCCATTTCTATGCTAATCCTTCGGTGCGTATATTTCTGTCAGACTTAGGTGTGGATTTTTCCACGCCTGATTCACAAGTCCGTCCCTTAGGCATTTCTACCCTTATCCTCTACGTTGATGGCGTATAAAAGTTACTACGTAAGCGCAGTTGCTGCGCAGTCAATCCGATCCTAAAAATACGCACAGAACTTTCGTCAAAAACGAATCTCTGAATACGGCCCAGAATGAGGACATGGTGCCAGAGGGTGGAGGAAGGGTGCTGCATAGAATGTTGGTAGATGAGGAGCAGAAGGATAATTCCTGTCTTATCTTGTCCTTAAAGTACATTGTAAGATCTTGGGCATTGATGGAGGTTGGTGGATTATGCACAGGAGGGTTCAGTAGGAAAGTAAATGTATGAAAGAGATGTTTGGGGTTAGAAGCATGAGTAGAAATGAGAGATTGAAAATAGGATTGTTTGGTGTTGTCCAGGGCAGTTCTATAAGTATGATAAGTGGTTATATAAATTAACAAGTCACCTGGAGAAAGAGATTTGAGCCAAAGACATATATTGTGCATATACATTGGTGGCTTAGGGTGTTATATTGAAAAATGAATGTTGGTGGTACAGTGTGGATTTCTCCAGTGCTCCTATGTTTGAAGACATGCAGCTCCCTCCAGCATATTATCACTGTTCATAGGAGGATGTATGTCAGTCATTGACATCCATCCTATATTGCACCTCCGCCTAAAACTACAGTAAAAGAGCTGATGTACCTTATACAGTGTCCTTTCTGCAGTCAGGCCAAGAAGAATAAACACATAACAATCGTTTATTTTAATAACTTAAAACTGTTTTAGCTTTTTAAAATATGCCTGTATTACAGAGCCAGCCTTTACCAATTTGATGCCATAGGCAGATCCCTTGATAACTGGTGATTATAGTGTATGCTCAGCTTTACATTGTCAGGACCTCATAATCATTATAATATTTCATTAGTTATCATGGTAAGATGCTTAATTTCTGTAATCCTCCATCCCTTCTTATGTATCTTTATAACCTTTATAATAAGATTCATCTTGTGCTTTTTTCAACCTACTCACAGCTCTAATACAGTATCTCTGATTACTGTTTATCTGTATTAAGAATATGACACATCAATCACTTACCGTAATGACATCCCTATTTGAAATCTTTCATACATTTTAAAGCAATTCTATATTTGGAAGTCAGAGCATCTATAAAGCACAAGAATATCGTGGATTTAGAACATTTATTATAATATACAGTAAAATAAACCATGAGGAAAAACAAAGCAGGATAAGGGTAACTTGGAACATGACTTGAAATGTCTAAATATTAAGGTGATCCTGGTCATGTCTGACGACACAGTAAAGTCACCAGTAGTAATGGTAGTAAGTTGTAATTCCCGTTTCTGAGTAACTAGTGTATGCAATTTTCAGGTTATGCCACTATGTGAATAGGTTTGCTAGGGATCACAACTGGTGATGGATCTTGTCAATGATTTTAGATCTCAAGAGCTAAAGTAGAAAAATGTGGCTTGGTCCCAACCTTGTTATGACTAAGAAAGAGGAGTCCTTCATAGGTCAAAGTTACTTTGTCCTATGGATAGGATCTTGGTGCAGGTAGCCCTCTTGGTACCGGTTTCTGTATTACCCCAAGTGTATACTCTAGATGCTGCAACTGAACAATGTGGAAAATCTTGGAAGTATGGATGGGTGCACTGTAATGGCGAGTGCCCATTTACAATGAGAAGCCAGCATTGATTCTAAATGTGTCAGGAGGGGATATGGTCGAGTCTCCTACAATAATTTGATTGACTTCTGGGAACTCAACTGGGATGCGACATCGACAGATGAGTACTCAAATTAATGTTAGGCTTAGGGTTGGACTTCGATTAGAGTTATGTTTTATGGTTAGGATTAGGGTTAGGCTTTGGTTAGGGTTAGTCTGCGAACTTTGTCTGACATTTAACTGTCTGCAACACTAAGGTCAGTATATTAATAGTGTCGACATTAATCTTGTCAAGAAGACAACCCTGTCAACCTAATTTATGTCAACCTTTATGCGCTGGCCACTTAATGTTGTTGGCTGATTGTCAAACTTGTATATCATACGTCAGGTGTTAAAGCCGTCATTATGCTTGTGACGACTTGTAATTCGCAGCCTTTCCCCGCGACTGAGCTGGCATCCAGATTGTGTCACAATTCCTTTAGTTCCCTGCACATTTGCCTTTGTTTACATTCAGCCTGTCACATGATTCCCTTTGCAATTCCTGGTTCACTCCCTTCTGCAGCATGATCTCTCATGTGCTGCTGATTACCTTGCATGATTCCCTCTCCACCTGGCCTATTTAAATCCCTCATTAACTCCACAGGTCCGTCAGAGCAATAGCCATCTTAGCTTGCTGATCTGTGTCCTTGAGTTCGCTTATGTGCTCTGGATCCCTGGTTCCTGTTTGTGTTACACTGTCTGGTTCCTGGTTCTCTTCAAATCCTGCTCCTGTGTTCCTGTATCTCTGGTTCCAGCACAGCTCCAGTCCTGTCATCTTATCCAGCGTCTGGGGTATATATACTAAGGGAAAAAGAGGGAAAAAGATCTCTGGCTCTTGGAGATCAGCTGTGAGGGGGAATTATTTGTACCTTCCCCATCAAAGAACAGATAAAAAAGGAAAAAACAGCGGAAAAAAGGGGGATATACTGTATATAAATATACAAAAGTAAAAATGTAAACAAATAAATGAATTCACTTTAAATCGCCAACCAAGTAAGTGGATAAAAAAAGTTTTTATTTTGACATATAAAATATCTAGAATATATCTGGATACATATGAATAAAATGTAACAACTGCTGAGTAAAGATATATATGAGACTAGTATAAAGTTACTATATAGTAGCGCTCCTGAGAAGTGGACATTCACTGGTTCAGTCACAATAAGAATATAGCAATCTGTAAACGGTTGTCACTTCAAATTAAGAAAGTATTGGTATTAGTATAAAATCCCCCAGTATTTAGAGCAGATATAGTCAGGGAAATAGCAGCATCAAATCCGCAGAAAGAATTAGATCCCAATAGAAAATACAGGAGGTACGTAGATAAACTGTAATGGAGATAAATATGGTTATTTTTACCGTAGTTCTGGAAGGTAGTTTAGGGAAGTCCCATGGTTCTGGAAGTCCGCAATAAAGTTCAAATACTCAAGAACCAATTCTTTGTATTAACTAGTGTAGCGTGTTGAAGAACCGCGTGGTCCTAGGAGGAAGATTACCAGTAATCGATATATGCAATATGGATTTCATATAGTGGAGCCGAATCCTCACAAATTATAATGCAGCATGTTGGTAGTCCACTGCAGGTGGAACAATGTGATGCAAGGAGCCGGCAACCAGCTCATGAGTCCTCCTCAATGGTAACAAGTGACAGAGACCATATACAGAGCACACGTGCTTAGGGCAACATTCATTAAAATTGAATTTGACCCGCGATTTTGCATCACGGGCCATCGTGGCGATATTCCACTGCGTGTACTGTGTAAAAAAAAATAGAAAAAAAAACCATAACACATACATTAACCCCTACATTACTAAAATAAAGTATGCATGTAAAAAAAATATTTTCCTAACTAACAATGTTCCCTACATGAGTGCACTTACCTTCGGTGATCATCTCTCCTAATTAAAGTGAAGTGTGTGCAATGTATCGTGTGTAAAAATTGTTAAAAAATATTTGTACACTCACTATTTGATGT
>WWET01004755.1:62795-75618 GCA_011038615.1 Limnodynastes dumerilii | reverse complement strand
GAGCTTAACCCAATATAGCTATATTGTGAACTAAACCTTCTTTTTATTTATGTGCTGACACATAGGGCCTGATCCAGACCTACGCTGATGCGCTGTGCTTAATAAAGCACAGCGTATCGGCGTCCACTCTCCCCGACACTCCCCCTGTGCGGGCGTATTTCCCATTGCTTACGCCGAAGGCTGAAGGTTACCCTAACTTCAGCTGGCATAAGCAATGGGTAATATGCTCGCATATGAGCGTACTACCGCTAAGCCCTCCCACCCTCCCTCATTAAACTACCTACCCCCGCCCACCTACACTAACCTTAACGTAGGGACGCTAGGGGGACGCTCCCTACGCTGTTTCTACGGCTGTAGCTATACCGGGCAACATCTGCCCAGCGCATGCGCAGATCGGCTTTTCAGCCGATCTTACGCTTACGCCCACTGTCCTAGCGACGGCGGGCGTAGGTCTGGATCAGGCCCAATATGACTATAAAAATATCACAGAAATATAATAAAGTGAAGCAAGCACAGAACGCAATGCAAAATGCGAGGTGTCAAGCTTGGAAGATCAGGGAGCAGAGGATAGAGCGCAGGCTGAGAGGGAGCCACCTGGCGGGGATTGGGTAAAAGGATAGCAAAGGGGGACAAGAGGGTACAAAGTGAGGGGGGGGAGTGGTGGAGAAAGGAACAATACTAGGATGGAGGGCCCTGCTCATGTGAGCTAACACACTATGTGGGAGGGAAGAACTTACAGAAGACATAAGGAGAGTGAAGGAAGTGGACTGCTGGTGTGAGTGGATGAGAGTGGGAGGGAAGAGAAGGGATAGATGAAGGATGAAGTGAGGATATTAAGTGGAGGACTGAAAAAGGAAGGTCATTCCAGTGCAAAGGTGCAGCACGGGAGAAGTCCTGGATAAGGGCGTGAGATGTGGTGATCAGTAAAGAGGGCAGACAGCGCTGGTTAGCAGAACTGAGAGGGCGGGAAGGGGGGTGCATGTTGATGAGGGAAGAGAGGTAGGGAGCAGTGGATGAGGAGATGGCCTTAAAGGTCAGGGTAAGGAGTTTAAAGAGAGTTCTGAAGTGGACAGGAAGTCAGTGGAGGGTTTGACATAAAGGAGAGGCCGAGGTAGAGCGGCGTGAGAGGAATATGAGCCTGGAGGCAGCATTGAGTATAGATTGAAGGGGGATATTGTAACATCTTGCGCTTTTATTTGCGCTGCCCAAAAAATCACCCGATTTCTTTAAGCATATTGTGGAAGTGGGGTGACCTCTGAATCTGGACCCGTAACTTGTACATTGGCTTCTAAATAAACAGTGGTCATCTATAGCTAAAATTAAATAATTAGACAAATCCTACCTGCACCAATGGCATGTGTAATGGAGGGGATTCTCTATATAATAAACAGTGCTCTTTGTGTATGTTAAAGTGTCGACATTCATGTTATCAATGTTATTAATTGATACCACTGATCCATTATAGTAAAGCAGTCAACAGTCATGCCCCTAGTTCATTTTATTCGGTGTAACGTCCCAATTCTTCTATGTATACCCCACTATAGTGCCAAAATAAAAATGTCCGGCACAAGGAATCACCTGACTGGTCTACTTAAAAGTAGTGGAGCTTAGTAACCGATTGGGATGCATTTTCAATCCGAGTCTAACATGATATAGCAGCCTGCTGAATGGCGACTGTGTCATTGTACGATCAGCCCTGAAATCAGAAAGTTGCTATTGTGTACGGGAACCCATTTCCCCATTCCCAATAGCGAGAGGCTATGGCGGAAGGTTAGGGTTAGGCTGCGACGGGCTAAGGTAGGTTAGGGTTAGGCTGTGGGGCATGGAGGATGAGGTTAGATTATGGGGTATGGAAAGTTAGAATTAGGCTGCAGGGCATGGGGGTTTAAGGTTAGGGCTAAGGAAGGGGAAGGTTAGGCTGCAGGAAATGGAGGGTTAGGAAAGGGTTAAGGGTAAGGTTAGGTAAAATGACTTACCTTTTGGTGGAATCACTGCCACTTTCTAAAATGCAGTCAACAGCATTCAGCTGTAGTATGATGGACTTTCGAAATTAAGACCATCGTCCCAGTGAACAACACTCTCCCCGATTACCCCCCAAAAAATAACTCTGGCAACAGGTATAAAAGCCTGTCTGAACCCTTCATCAGTCTTTAATTTACAAATACAGGCTGGACGACAATGTAAAACACATATCTGTTAGTTCATGTAGCGCACAAATATATACACATAATAAAATAGAATTGAAAACATTCCACTGGTCAATGGAAGCCAAGCTCCACCACTGCATATTTTACAAGTGCATTTAAATATCACAAATATCTCTCTAAAGTAAATTCACAATGGCGTTGATTAAAGTGATACAGTATTATGTAGTGTGTTTAACTCAGAGGTGCTCCAGTTGTTACTAGTTTATAATAGGCCCCTTTCCGAGCCATAAGTTCCTCATGATTCCCCTTCTCCACAATGACACCTTGAGACATGACAGCGATGATGTCACAGTTCTGAATGGTGGACAGGCGGTGCGCAATGGAAATGCAGGTACGACCTTGTCTAGCTTCATCCAGGGCTTCCTGCACAGTCTGCAAGTTAGAAGGAAGGACTTGTAATACAGGCATACTAGGATTATAACAAAGGGCTTCATACAGATTTAAGAGCACGCATGAAGTTTGCACGCAAGAGGCTAGTACATTCCTATGACAATCCCCTATCACGTGTGGATTTTATCTGACTTACGTGTCCATAACCCTACCTTAATTTCTCCACACGGATCGCTCTGTCGTATATTAAAATGCCTCTCCCCGCCTACATTGCGTACCCTAGCACATACGAAGTGTTATCACGCCCTGATGTACGGAACTCTGAACGTATGGAAACCAGTTCCGTTCAGAGTTCTGATGCGTAACATTTGTCGCATGCATGCAGCATGGGCTCACACAGTATTACTCATGTATGCCGACTGCGTAATTCAGCGGACGCTATTCATTCTAGATCAGGCCCAAATTCTTTCATCTGCAGACTAAAATAAACTTCATAGAAAATGGGGAGTGGGGGGCCGGAATCATCGCTTGTTCCTGCACCCACTCCCCATTTACTGGTTACACTCTCCGGTACGAAAGTCTAATTGTCGAAAATGGGACTTCCAAAAGTTTCTTTCTTACCGCTTTCTACTTTTTTTTAGTGAATGGGTTCGGCACACTTTACCCATTCACTTTCACAATTACCGTTATCCTTCCACCGTCTGCAATATCCCTCCGCCGCACCTCCGTAGCTGCTATCGCCAGACCAGGAACAGGTGAGTAAACTATCTGTGCGGGGTAGGGAGGGTTAGTGTCAGGCTGCTGGGGAGGGAGAGTTAGGGTCAGGCTGCGGTAGATGGAGGGTTAGGGTCAGGCTGCCAGGAAAGGAGGGTTAGGGTAGTGAGAGGGGAGGGTTAGGGTTAGAATTAGGGAAGGGACTAGTTTTACTTACCATTTAGCTGAACAGAGCTTTCGGAGTTCCGTGGATCGATTGCTAGGCCTCGATAGCATAGCAACTGGCTGGGAGGAATCTGATTAATCAAAAATCAGGTTTTCTAAGCGGGGACCCACACCCCCATTTTCTATGTATTTTAGGAGGTTGTAGACCCTCTTAGTACAGGAAAAAGCAGCAGCTAGCGCAGTTACCTCTAAATCAATTCTCTATGATAAAATAAGCTTCAGTACAAAGAACAAGGCTTAATTCATGTAAATAATTAACCTACCATCACTTCCACTCTCTCTTATGACAGCAGTTTAGATCACAAACCTTTTCACTCTCTGTGTCTAACGCTGATGTAGCTTCATCCAACAGTAAAATTTTAGGATCCCTAACAATAGCCCTGGCTATGGCGATCCGCTGCTTCTGTCCGCGGGAAAGCTGAGATCCTTGGATTCCAACGTTTGTTTCGTATTTCTAGAACAGGGAAAAGAAACAATTACAATGTTTTATCTCAGTTGAGATAAAGAATGCATGATTTAGTCACAGGGCTGACACCAGAAACCGCAGGGCCCGGGACACATCTGCGGGGCCCCGCCCCCATGTAACGCCACTGGTGATGTGACAGGGGGTGGGGCACCACGGTGCTGCTTTCCCTAAACATTGTCCCGCTAATGAATAGCTCCGAGCAGCAAGAATTCCCATGGCGGCCCTGTTAAGCCATATAGGGGGTAGATTATATTCTGCACGATGCCTCCGGAACTGATTTTTATCTCGCATCCCATAGAGGTGCAAGAAAAAATCTGTGATGTTCAGCTACCATACTAGATGGAAATAGGTGGCACCTAATTATCCCATCATCGCAGGGAATAGAATCAGCTACTAAGACATAGTAAACTTGACTTTCGCTGATCTGCTCAAGACAGTTCAGGATGCCCTATATGGTGGCATAACTGACCCAAACTCTGCATGAGAGAAGGGAGTGTCAGGGCAGAGACCTTCGTGCGGACGCTACACACACCGAGGTCTGAGTCTGGCCCTAAATTCCCATAAGAAATAAATAAAGCTCTTGGTCTTCAGTTACGTAGTTTTAGTCTTACGTACGTTGTTTTAAGAATAGAGCTACTACGCATGTGTAGTAACTTATTTACTCTATCTACGTACCATTTCTGTACGCAGATTGTGTAAGAGCGGCCTTTAGACTGCGCTTACGCAATCTATGTACAGAAATGGTACGTAGATAGCGTAAAACTACTATAACTGTGAATGCGGACCCTTGTGTGGAAAATGGCAAAATACACAACGGTCTTGTTACTACAGAGGTAAAAATGGGGATTTCTTTGTGGCAAACAAATTGCTATTTAGGAAACTTAATATCTCATCTATATTTTACATTTTTAAGTTAATAAAGGATCATATACTGTACAGGAATACTCACTTCTGGCAATGACAAAACAAACTCATGTAAATGCGCCTTCTTTGCAGCCTCAATCACTTCTTCCATTGAGATGTCCCGAGAGTTATCACCATACTTGATGTTATCAGCAATGCTGCCTTCAAACAGCACAGGCTCCTGGGACACTATGCCAATCTTGCTCCTTAAGAACGCTATGTTCACCTTAGAGGTTGCATGACCGTCCACAAGCTGCATATTGTAAAACAAAGAGTTTAAGAGCATTCCTTACTGTACATCACAATATGCAACTATGGGGAAATGGCCTTCAACTGAGATCTACAGCTCCCCAGAAAGCCTCTGTCTCTGCACATGATCATCCATGCTTAAGAAACCCTGTCTGAAAAACTGGCATTGCCAGGCCCTTGTCCATATTGTCCCATGGGCCTGGCAATACAGTGTTCAGCCCAGTAGTGCTTCGACTTTGATATTATGCATTAATCATTGTAAATGTAATGATATTTAATGACTCCAGATCGTATTCAGAGATAAGAAAGAGTTAGATGCAGGCCGATCTGCACCTAACTCTTTTGTCCAGCCTCCGAACCCACCCTGTTTTTAGGTGCCCAATGGCACTTAAGAGTGCCATAAGCTATCTTATATTATCGGAAAATACGCACAGAGAATGTTTACTAACCCCACCCTCCCCGGCTATCTACATCACCCCCCCACCCACTACTACCTATATAATCCCTAAATACTGAGATCTACAGCTCCCCAGAAAGCCTCTGTCTCTGCACATGATCATCCATGCTTAAGAAACCCTGTCTGAAAAACTGGCATTGCCAGGCCCTTGTCCATATTGTCCCATGGGCCTGGCAATACAGTGTTCAGCCCAGTAGTGCTTCGACTTTGATATTATGCATTAATCATTGTAAATGTAATGGTATTTAATGATTCCAGATCGTATTCAGAGATAAGAAAGAGTTAGATGCGGACCGATCTGCACCTAACTCTTTTGTCCAGCCCCCGAACCCACCACTTAAGAGTGCAATAAGCTATCTTATCTTATTGGAAAATACGCACAGAGAATGTTTACCAACCCCACCCTCCCCGGCTATCTACATCACCCCCCCACCCACTTCTACCTATATACTCCCTAAATACTGGCACGCCTCCTTCTTCTTAATCTTCTACATGCGTTCTTTAAAGACCGCATGTAGTCAATCTAAATACCTTAGTGGTACCTAGATTGCGTAAATTACCTACTACAGATGCGTAGTAGTCATTTCTTAATTCTCCGCACTGAAGAAGCAGAGGCCCTCTATTTGGTTTTTCCCCCAGCATTGGGCTTCACTTCACTGAGATTACACCTTCCTATTGTGTCACAGATAAATATAAAAAAAAAATCAGATCTACAAAGTCAACTCAAACTCTCTCTTACTACAATTTTAGGGTCGCCGTCTTCATTAAAGATTTCTAAATCTGAATTCCTTGATATGGAACTTAGAAAGTTACAGGGTTACAAATGACTTACAACTTGACCCTCATCCGGATCATAGAATCTCTCCAGTAATTGGACACTTGTACTCTTTCCACAACCACTACTGCCGACAAAAGCAAGAGTCTGGCCAGATTTCACAGAGACCGAGAGACCCCGCAAGACCATGGTGACCGGGCGGCTGGGATATGTAAATTTACAGTCTAGAAACTCAATGTCCCCTTTGAAGTTATCCTGTACAGGAAAAATAAAAGCACATGCATGAAAATAGTAACAAAACAAATCGTTTCCATTTACATAGTTTGCCAACCTAACTTATCAAAACTATGACTAATGAATAATTATCATATTGGGCCACTCCCATTGCACAAACTTCTGAAAAAGCGATTCTACAGATGTGTCCAGATACACCAAAATGGGAAAAGCAAGCCATACATGATGAGAAATGTCCCATCCACGGTAAAGTGTGTTTACTCATCCTTTAGTTGTAATTGGGACTTCTGCTGAGCGCGATCCCCCATTCATACCCACAGTAGGAGCTTCGGTCAGTGAAACAGGTTTCAACCCAGAATCTCGCACTGCATGTATGATTGGGTTATGACCGCTCCATTGATCGTGCTCAGCAAGTGTTCGGTTTACAAATAAATGATGAGTAAACAGACTTTAATGCTTTATTTAAACAATTAGCTTTATTCTCCATGAGTCGGATCCAGGATTAATAACAATAGGCGATTTCCAAATGTCACCCATGGAAATCAACTATCTGTGTGTACTGTGCATGTGCAGTAAAAGGAATTGGCAGATATATGCATGATGTGTGGGTATAGGTCATTAAATTGTACAGTAAGCGCTTGAATAAGTCCTTATGTACAACCCAGTATTCTACTTGGAAGGGTTTCCATGTGAAATATTTAATGTAGGCTGCAGTTCTAGAAACTGCCTTCCTCACAGACTGCACTAATCTCCTCTGGGTGTAATATAGGATAGCAAACTTCGTACATTTGTAGCCGCGGGGCTACGAACATACGGACTAAGAATGAACATCTGGATCCGGCCCCATGGTATAAAAAAGGACAATGTAGAGTAAAGGTGTATGTGGTCACATCTGTACCTTAAAACTTTAAATTCGTCCCCACAAAATGGTGACAAACCAAAAGTTAGGATATCCCAGACAGCCAATTTTCCACCCTTACTGTACATGAACAAACTAAACTTCTCCCACTTGTAACTACAAACCCACCACTGCCAAAACACTACAAAAGTGGATGTTTCGCAATGCGAGCAGTTGAACAAGGCCCATTTTGTGGGATCTGGCCCATTTTGCCCTCATATACCAGGTTCTGCATTGTATGAGTACTGATTTTCAGTCCATCTTTATTCTAGACAACAAAAAACACAGGCAACAATATAAAAGTCCAAATAGTACAGTCCAATACAGGGGACTGTTTGACAGGTGGAAAAGCTAAGAGCTATCACTGATTTTATTGTCATTATAGGGTAAAGGTGAGGGGGCAGAGCTGAAGAATGTAAGAGACAATGCTACATTAGGTTGCATTCTGTCAGGAGCCAGGCTCTGAAAGCATTGTCAGCATTAATGAAGAACAGAACAATTAATGTCCACACAAGTTATTTTTTGTGTTACTCCTCCACAAAGGTCACTGGAGATATCTGGATGTAATGGATTTTGTAAGTGACCCTCTGTGACCAATTAATGAGCACAGCTGCGACTCAATGGAGGATAGCCAGATTAAACCCGCATATTTATGGCACGGATGGGACCCCCCTTTATAAGGCATTTCAATATGAAAGCTGTCTGGTGACATCTGTGAATAGAATGATGATCTGAAGTGTCTGCTGCTGCCATTTACTCAGTATATATCAATTATTGCCATACAGAACAATTTGTCCTGTTATCAAAGCACTAAAGAGCATACTCACCCATTTATCTCCATCTGTGCTGTATACACTGGATTTAGGGACACGGTCCAGTAACTTAAAGAACTGAGCAGCCGCGATTTTTGCTTTGGCATAATCAGGAGTGAAAGAAGAAGCGCGTCCCAGGGCAGTGCCACTAGTCACTATGGCAGATATGACTCTAAAAGAGAAAGAGAGAGCTCTGAATCAGGCCTGGTGACAGGGGGGGCAGCTGTGACGGGCCCCGAGGTTCAGTGGGAACCCTGCAATCCACTGCTGCAGACACTATTTAGGAGGGATGCAGGCCCCCCAAAAATATGAGTGTACCAGACTCCTTAGGGAGAACAAGTGGCAGGCATGAATGGAATGCTGGGCATTATTCTATTGTTATTTAATGTTTTAAAGTATTGGTTCTCAGCTTTTTGGGATGCGTACCAGTTACTCTCTATAGATCGAGTACCACTGACCAATGCCATTCTACTGTAACTATGACTTTGGAAGGTCATGTTCGCATAGCTAAGCCTCTCTCCTGTCATTACCCAGCAAGCCATGAGCATCTACAAGGAGAGCAGGTAGAGGGTAGGTATTTGGGGTTCCAAATTGGGGTCGGTGAACCAGATGAATATCTATTTTCTTTATAATGTTCCCTGTTTGGTTGTTCTTGTCCTCAGCTAAAATATACCATCCAGCCCCTGCTAATAATGGTAAAAAAAACAAAAACGACTGATTTCAGCAGAAATATGTCTAGTACCTGAAAACTAAAAGATAGTTTATTCCGTCTGAGTTGACTAAGAATCCACCAAATCTGAAGGAGGCCGCATACGCCATAAAAATGACACATTGCGCAAATCCAAAACACGCTCCGTAGACGTGAGCCTTTTTCTCAGCTGACTTCCGAGGCATCACCAACTGTTTCTCATATAATCCTACAAACATGTTTTCCTTTCCCAGTCCTGCAACAGTGCGTATATTGCCAATTGCCTCACTGGAGACCTAGGGCATAAAAGTCATGGATTAGACATTTGTGGTAACTACATAAATCCCTTTAAATCATATCCAGAGATGATATTGTCGTGGCTTTTTCTTGGCTTTCCTTACAGTTGACTTATTAATTACATAATGAGCTTTGCGGGGTAAAAAAAAAAAACTCACCTGAATTGGCCTGTTATCTTATGGCTCATGGGTTTTTACCCAGAAGCCTTTGTTTGCAGTTCTGCTACATATGTTTAGAAAGGTAATAGCTAAAGACATGACTTTGCATTAAGAATGCATTTTAGAGGATTGTGGTGACTGTGGTCAGCAGCAGCAAATTATAAGATTTATTTTTTACTTAATAAAGGGATTTCCAACTTGTGCTTTTAGAAAGATATACTGTTGAACATATCTATTCTGTCAAACAAAGATGAAAAGCACATTAGTGGTATCGCAATGATACTTCATATTCTGTAGTAATGTTTGTGTGTATTGCTATGATACTTCATATTCTGTAGTAATGTTTGTGTGTATGTTTAACCACAGTGTCAGTTTTATCAGTATGGCACAGTTAGTTGTCATTGTTTGAGAATCTTTAATAGGGAGTCTTGCTTGGCAGTAATTTTAGCTGTGGGGTGAATCATGGTGTGCATATGTCTAGGTTGTATCTCCTCTAGGAGCTTTGCAATTGCTGAGTAGCTTTATTAAGTTGCAAGTACAAGGGCTTAAAGCTTTATGAAGCAGAAGCTGCTGTTTCACTATGGACAGCGGTCTCTTACATAAAATATGTACCAAGATGAGTACAACAGGGCAGTAAAATAAATAAATAAATAAATAAAGGCCTGTATCCATGCGCACAATATAGGCAGCCATTTTGTGGTATTCATTGATAACATGAGTAAGTAGCCCACTGCTGCAGACTCTTCTGGAATATCCAAGAGACCTCTGAAATTCTGGGATTTCTCCCGATATCCCGGGAGTGTAGGTAAATCCCCGGCAACGGACAAGTTCCACCACCTTGCCTCTTTTTACTGCAATTCCTAGTGTTACCAGGGGCGGGATTACATCATCAATCCTCGCCCCACCCCCCAGTAACACTATGAATAGTACAGCTGATGGACAGGTACCGGATTTCAGAATGCGAGTTGCAAAAATTGCGTCATTAAGCCCCGCCCTGTACCAGCATCTCTTTCTTCCCTCCGAGATCTCCCGGAGGGAAGAAACAGAAAGTCAGCAGTCCTGATGTAGCCCGTTAATTCACTGGGAACCAGTACCTCATGAATATAAATCAGGGCTTATAAATTATGAATATCAGCCACCTACAGTCTTGTGGCTATCACTAGCTCCAAAGCAAATTGGTGTACTCTGTGGATCATGCAACAAATCTGATGTATCCCTTATGTGTGACATGTCTACACTGAATATTGTTCCCTCAATAACACAAAACTTAGATAAAATAGCAACTTTATAGTCAAGTATATTTTACAGGAAATTATATTCAAAACTGCGGACCGTGTTCACACTTAAATCATTCTTAAGTTCTTAATTATACACAAAAACTAGCAAGACGACTTCTCTGACACACCCCCGGTCTTCAGCTTCTTAAGCGACTTACAAATGCCATAGAGCTACCCAGGGACGAACTAATGTTGGTGCAACAGCCATACCCTCCAACAGGATCCATTCCATTAGGTACAAAATAATCTGCTCCTCAATTTCCAACTGTTAGTTGCTATGGTAACCACCTTTGTTGAAGACACAAATAGCTTTTTAAATGATCAGTTAAGTCATTTCCCCGGGTGAGTGACAGTTGGAAGCTCAGGTGCGGAGTAGCATACCCTCCAACAGGATCCATTCCATTAGGTACAAAATAATCTGCTCCTCAATTTCCAACTGTTAGTTGCTATGGTAACCACCTTTGTTTAAGACACAAATAGCTTTTTAAATTATCAGTTAAGTCATTTCACCAGGTGAGTGACAGTTGGAAGCTCAGGTGCGGAGTATATTGTACCTAATGGAATGGGTCATGTTGGAGGGTCTGCAACAGCACAGGGCCCCATGCTGAAACAAGGGCCCACAGCCGTCATCACCGAACCATCGAAACTCCCCACCTGGGATATCATCAAGGCCAAAGCTAATTTTTTTGCACCTAAGCCCACAACTTGCTAGTTCCGCCTCTGGAGCTACCTTATCTTTAGGTTCTTAGTTGAATGCGTAGGGCAGCTAATTAGGAACGTTTCTGCCTAATCGTGCCCAGATTTCCTCATTTAAATTCCTCCCTCCACCCAATCTTCTTATCTTCATTCTTAAGTTTTCCCGACACACCCCTTTATTCTAAAGTCATTCCGAACCTTGAGGAAATAGGTTCATAAAGGTGATTCAGGGCCGCCCCAATCTTAAGTGCTATGAAAATTGCGTATATAAAGTTACTACACGTGCGCAGTATATCCTTTCTTAAATATAAGCACCTAAAAAGTCGCATTTTCTTAACTGTGAATCAGGTCCTGCATCTCTCTGACTTATAAATAGTAATAATAAAAGATTTAACATAGTTGCACAATATCCTAATACTTTTATCACTTAATCACTTTCTGTTGCATGTGTAATAGACATCATCAATATTCAGTTATTTGCATCCATCATATATAATTATATTTCCTTAATCTTGTAGACAGTATTGCAACATGTTGTTGTTCTGTCAGAGTATCTGCAGCGTGTAATTACCTTCCCAGCCTCTTCCAGTGCCTGCTTGTCCTGGTTGGCATATTTAGTAAGGAGTTTAGCTTGGAAAACTCCAGATAATCCAATTAGCGGCAAGAAACACAAAACAACCAGACTCAGCTTCCAGCTGAAGTAAAAGGCAATGATGAGAGACGCTCCGATATTTGTCAGGGAATTCACAATCATTCCAATCTGAGCTCCTGTGGCCTGAATATGATAAATACAGCCAGTCAGATTGTAATAAAACAAATATAAGGTGAATAATATTATTTAAGGTCTATCCATTTAGAAATGCATTCTGATATAAAGCACGGCTCCCTATTTCTTCCCTCTGTAAGAAATAGATTCTGTATGGGGGCGGAGCTTGACGCAAATTATATCATCAATTCCGACCCAGTCCCTAGTTACACTAAGAATGGGAGTGTTTATAGACAGGAGGGGATGACGACGATACTTGAGGCCATGGTTTACATTCATTTAGGGCCTCAAAACCACTGCAGGAGACTTTAAAGACTGTACGTACGCATGAGTAGTAGCTCCATTTTTAGCACTATGCACTTAAGCAGCATTCTTCTTAAGTGTGAACCAGGCCTTTAGTGTCTACACCACAGTTATAATCAAGCTCAAGAAAACAGCCTTCTGACTATACATTAGAGATGTGCGCCGAGCCCATGTTATGGTTTTGGTTAAATATTTTCTTTGTGTTTTGGTTTTGGATCTAGGTTTCTTAAATAAAAATAAACTGAAAAATATGCTAAAATCGTATCATTTGTACCTGTTTGTGCTGCTACTCTATAATAGTAACATCAATAAGATGTCTGAAAGAATATAAATAATGATAAACAGCACATAGCTGACATATAGAATCA
>WWET01004755.1:30304-54733 GCA_011038615.1 Limnodynastes dumerilii | reverse complement strand
GGAAGGTAAGCAAATGAGGGAGGGAGGGCGGGTTAGGCCAGTGATGACCCTGTGGCCGGTGTAGTTACGCCAGCTGAAGTTAAGGTAGCCTTTATCCGGCGTAACATTGGGTAATTAAGCCGGCCACAGGGGGAGTGTCGGGGGGAGTTCTTCAGAGCTACGCTGGTCGTCCTTACAGCCAGCGGTCCAGCGTAGCTCTGGATCAGGCCCTCTATGTATAAGTGTTGAGCTCTGTTTTATGATGTCAGCCTCTAAGTGGTACTGCCCAGCTTCTCCCCCAGTCCCACCTGACTCCGCCTAGCCCCACCCCTCCAAACTCAAGCTCCGCCTCCTCGCTATGGGGCCTAAGTCTGACACCTTATGTCCCCTGAAAATGACTTTTCGGAAAGTCAAATTCATTTCTCAAATTGTTTAAATATGTATCCTCTCATTCAGAATTCCATATAAGAAATACAGTTCAGTTCATTCACTGGATAAACCTATGCTGTCCTTTTATGTGTAAATAACAGTTATATAAACTTAATAATGTTCCTAATAATATGCAAACCGTGTATGTTTGCATTTTGCTTTCTGCGCATGTGTGGATTACACATAAGAACTCATTGCGCATGGAGATAATCTAAAAACCTAATGACGTCCATAAGAAAGCCAGCACTCCGTAAAAATGAGGTTAAGAACAGTGGGCGGGTGGAGGCATTTAAATTGGACAGTATGGGCTGGGTCAGGCACTCCCGGTCTTACTTTCACAAACTCCACACATAAAGTTAAGGTAGGCCTATGGTGGCGGAAGTCAGTGTTATGGGAGGGTCATGTGAGTGCGCTTGCCACTTATGTGCGTACTTATTATCTTCTTACGTCTGAATCAGGGCCAGTGTTAGAAGAACAGCTGACTGGACAACAGAACAAATAAACGGCAGAGGAAACAAAATCACAGCTGATCTATATTGTTTTCTATCATCTTATTTTTAACTGAAATGTCACCAATCTTTTATAGATCCGCTGCTGGTATCTCTGCAAACCATGAAAAGCCTCTTATTATCCCCATTTATAAAGCTACGGGAATAACAGACGGCTCTCATACAGTTACATGGCTAGTCAGTGATCTGTGTCCTCCATGTGAGACTGGGCAGCTTTTAGTTCTCAGGGATTGCTACCCCTCTGGTGATGCAACTGATTTGCTTTCAGGGAGCAGGTGTAATAGTGGTCAATATAGTGGTGACCACAAGAGGGCGATAGTTTCCTCCAGTTGAGGGAGTGAGAGTTTAGTTACCTGCGGATGGGAGGTCTAGGTGCAAACATCTAGACCCCCAATTTTTCATAGACAACAATGGGGAAATGTAAATGATATGAACTGGTAAAAATGTTAAGAAACTTTTATGATTTAAGGGATGGCCATAGTCTGTTAACTTTATGTTTGGTTGCTAATCAGTTAGGCCAATATTTAATTTTAGGTTTTTATTTTAGGTTACATTTTTCTTCGCAACTGAGAAAAACGAACCAAAGTTTCCATGTTATGCTTTAGCTCTATTCTAATGGGGCCGTAGTCACACCTAAGAATGAGATAGGTGCGGATGAGACAAAGAACCATATTCACAGATCACAATGACTCATCTGATCTACACCCCCCACCCACCCCCGTTTTTAGGAACCTTATAGCACTTAAGAGTACCATAGGACTATCTTAAGTAACTGTGCGTAGTTTCCTTCTTAAGAAGTAAACTACGCATGGACAATTCCTCTCCCCGGCCCTCCCACTAATCTAAATCCCTTCCCCCTCCCTTCACTTCTACCGAAACACTCCCCGAAGCGGCACCACGCCGCCTCTCTTTTACTAAGCTACGTCTTTAAAGACCGCACGGAGGCAATCTACGTACCTAAACACGGTACGTAGATTGTGTAAATGACCTACTGCACATGCAAAGAAGGTCATATCGCAAATCTCCGCACCTAAGAAACAGAAATGAAATGGAATTGAATTGAATTCAATATGACCCTAAGATTTTTTTCAGACGTTTGAAATATCAAATCTAGAGTAAAGGTGGACAAATACAATAAAGAAATGTTATAAGATAAACATGACAAAGAATAAAACATTACAAATCCCCTTTCCAGAGTTCATTCACACTCTGCGGTAAACGGTGAAGCATCAGTTCTTAATATCATTACCTTCTTGTGGGCTTTCGATTGATCGGGTTCTTCCACCTCTTCAGCTTCATTTTCTAGAACTGGAGGTGACCCATTCACGGTATTTAAGGTGTCAGGAAATAAACCAGAGAGCTGGGATTTGGAACGAAGTCGCAGGCTGTCCCTGTAAAACATATGGCATATAAGCCTATCATGATAGGTGTAATATAAACGCTGCTGGGCTGAAAAAAGGCAGATAACCTGTAGGCACAAAAATGGCAACAGGGTTAACTGATCGACTTTCTTTTATAGGACAGGGTCGTTAACTCAACAAAACTGAAGGAGAAAAGTGAAAACGTGTTCCATTCAATGATTAAATCGCTCAATGTCTACCAATATTATTTCATGCAGCACTCTGTTTAATAGCAATTACACACACATACATACATACATACATACATACATGAATGCATACATACATACATACATACATACATACATACATGCATGCATGCATTACACTCACAGACATAACATACATACACTACAATCTCACACACACACACACACACACACACAACATGCATGTGTAATAATCACACACTTACCTGTCAGGCTGAGCAGAGCTGTCCAGAGGTTAACTGAGAGGAAGTGGGGGCGGTGCATAACAGCAGAAGCCAATGAGGGAGTAGCACAATGACATCAGCTACTCCCTGATTGGCTGATCTTTAGGCACCATGGGAAAACTTTGGAAAAAATCTTCAGTGCGGAGCTAGCAGGGAAGGTGACAGCTGTGACTACAGGGAGAGGAGCGCTCCAGCTCAGCGGCGCCCACCCTCTCCTTGTGCTCAGTTAAGCCCTGCACCCCCCTGCCTGCATTCTCTATTAAAAATAAAAAAGAGGGGAAATTTTTTTTTACCAGTGCAGACCTGGGCCAGGCCCCCTGGTAGGTCTGGGCCCGGGTAATTAGTACCCCCCCACTTGGCGGCTCTGTGTACAGTACATGTGTGTAGCACATTCCAAGAGATAATGATCGTTTTCTCACATTTTGCTTTATTGAGGCAAACCAACGAAATAACAATACTGTAAATTACATAATCCAATAACTGGAGGCACTGAATTTCATAAAAACAGTGCCCCCCTCTCTAATAACTAATTTTATGGTGCTTTTAAATCATAAACATATTTTTCTCTCACTCTTGATATCCTGAAAGATAGTGTATAGTTAATGAAGTTTCTAAAGAGGAATTGTGGAGATATTGCCCATAGAAACCAGAAATGATATTCTATATATTATTCATCTAGTACATGCTAGAAAATTATAGTTAGAATCTGATTGGTTGCTATTGGCAGCATCAATTTTTCTCCTTAGAGGATTCATTATATATATATCCCTCAGTGTTTCCACTGTAATATACCCTCCAACATTTTTTTATGGAAAATCGGTAACCTAGGGGGCGTGTGTGAAGGGGGTGTGGCTTGTCCAGTGAAGGGGGTGTGGCTTTAACCTGCTCCCATCTGCATGTATAATAAGGTTCATACGAGCTAAGAACTCACAGGAGAGGGTCTTGTCGGTTTAGCAGAGCTGTAGGAGTCTGTCCCAGCAGCTCTGCTATAGTGATCAGGGACCGGATTCACAGATATGTGTGAAATAAGTATGCACGGATTTGAAAATATATACGCACGTACGTTGCAAGGCAATGCCCATGAGACTCCCCTTGCATTGAATGGCGAATTTACGTGCCTAAGTTGCTTAGGTACGTGCGTATATTACTAACCACGCCCTCAAAAGGCTATTTAAATGCCTCCCCCCACCCACTTTCACGTAAGTTTGCACGTACAGAAGACAACCACACCCCTCTGTATGTATGTCACCAAGTACGATTTTGCAATCCGTGCCTAATGGACTTCTGTGCCTAAATCCTACGCAACGTGTGTAAAAAAAAGTTACTAAACATCCAGTCCCAGATGCTGCAGCGCTGGAAGTTGAGTTTGGGGGAGAGGGAACTGCTGGGCCAGAACCCGGTACAAGAGCCCTTTCAGCAGATACAGACCAATAAAAATGGTACTATACCTGCTAAAAAGGTACAGCTGGAGGGTATGCTATAATGATCAAGTGGGATTGACTCCTTGAGGTTATTTTATTGCAGACAAACACTACAGGATCATTAAATTGTTAAATACCTGTCGCCAGCATGAGTTCAGCTCTGTTGCATTTAGATCTGGTGACTGTGAGCCATTGGATGACACTGTTATGTTTATGGTCATTCTCCTCACTGATTTTACATGTTGGATTTCTGTCAGTCGACAAAGTTAAATATTATAAAGTACACAGAACACACCTGAGGCTGGATTGGTAGCTTCCTCTGCTGAATGCCCGAGCCTTCTGCACAACAGGGTCTTCTTCTGCAACTTTTTCTGGATGGTTAAAAGATAAGATAATAATTACGCAATATACCACAAAGAAACGTTCCAGCTATCAGCAATGAAGCAGAATGTATTTGCATCAGAGTTCTGAAATAATGAAAGAGGAAGAGACCCTTTTACAATGTCACAAATGTATGTTTTATCTTCATGTCTGTACAGCTCTGACCAATAAAAGCATCTTCTTGTAAAACAGGAAACCTCTCTAATACCAGCTGTAAGCGACATAAGGATTCCACCAGTATAGCTTACGGATTACTGACAGTGACAGCTAACTACTGGGCTACCATCACTGATTGCAGAATAAGGTCACTGAGGTTACTGTACACCAGCTCATGTAGCGTTTGTTTGCGCTGTGCAAGCTTAAAAATGAAGCGCACACAATCGTATCCAATTTAGATCAGACTGCAACTTGTGCTTTGGCGTCTTTGCGGTCTGGGGGGCGTGTTGAGGGAGGTAAGGGGCGGAGGGACATAGTCAATGTTCAGTAAGGGCGGGGCCCAAGCAAGTGCACCCAATCCAGACGTAAAAAAAAAAAAAAAAGGACTGTTTACATGAAAACATTTGCACCTAATACAGGTCAGGCCAGATCCAGACTTAAGATCCTTTTACGTATGCAAGCATGAAGGAGTTATGCACTACTGAGTTCACCCCCAGACACTCCCCTCGCATGCACGTAACTTAGCTGACTTACGTGTTCAGAACCCTACCTCAACTTTTCCTTGTGTATCTCTGGTTGTATGTATCGCCTTGTCGTTCGTAAGTGCCTATTCCAGCCCATACTGTATAATTTAAATGCCCCCCTCTCTGCCCACACTGCGTATTTTCACCTGACATGCTGGTTACGCAGCCTGCGTTACTAAGTCTGGATCTGGCCCGTCATGTCTATGTGCAGGGGGCTCACCTGTGGGCATTTGGACCATAAGCAGCCCACCCCACTCTTTCACACACATCTATGGAATAGCATTATATGCGCATGTAGAAAGCCAGGATCTGGTTCTTTATCCTTACTTCTCAGTCCTGGGCCCAGATTTACTAAGCTGTGGGATAGGAAAAGTAGAGATGTTGCCCATAGCATCCAATCAGATTTTAGCTGACATTCTCTAGTATGTAATAGGAAAGTGAGAGCTAGAATCTGATTGGTTGCTATGGGCAACATCTCCACTTTGCCAAACCCGCAGCTTAGTAAATCTGGGCCCAGCAGTCAGGCAGGTGCTACTTTATACCCCAAAACACGTCACAATTGCTGAATTTCCACCATAGCATAGGTTAGATCACATAAACACACTTTAGCAGTCCGCACACCCTCTTCAGTCACAAGACATTGTACATCTCTATTGCACACCTTTTGTACTTTTGTACAGTGTGAAAGTACACAAAATATGTCATAAACGCAGCATGACCCCCAATGTCTGTAGCTGACCGTGTAACACTGACAGAAGGGGGCGTCTGCTATTCTTTCCTCCTGTGTGAATCTTCCAGCTTGGTAATGGGCAGGGAGTGTGGCACTGAGCATTTGGCACCGTCTCGGAATACCCAAAGAAGAGAAGCAGCTACCCCCACACCCCATTCCATACAAGCATGAACCAAGAACCAGAACCTTGCAACAATACTGTAATTAGCACAAAACATATTACCTTGTGTGTTACTTTGGTTCTGTAGTGTGACCAAAGTAAAGTAAACACCCTTAATTTTCAACAGTTCTTCGTGAGTCCCCATCTCTACAGCCCTTCCACCATCAAATCCTACAATGATATCTGCATTCCGAACCGTGGAGAGGCGGTGAGCTATGGAAATCGTTGTTCTGTTACTGCGTACCTATAACAACATAGCAAATGTATATTACAGGTAACTAGATTAAGTATAATATTATCCAGGGGCGTAACTACAGAGGGTTCCAGGGGTGTGGCTGCTACAGGACCCAGAGGAGAGAGGGGCCTGTAGCAGCTGCTCCCCTTTGCACTGTAAGCAAGCTGTTGGCTGTTGGCGCTCCATGTATGTATAGTGCTGTAGCACTCATATATGGAGAGCCGAGCACTGTTTTAAGCTGTTAACGGCAATCCTGCCCAACTCCGCCCCCCAGTCCCACTCATCCAGACTCAAGCCCCACCTCCTTGCTATGGGGGTCCAAGTCTGTCACCTTCCGCCCCCGGTAATAACTTTGGGGTAATGGATTAGAAGTGTCGGCAGAAACATTGGTGCCATTATGATGAAGATGAATTTGGTGGATAAGATTTTTATCATGTAAAATTAAACTTTACATTTACATTAAACTTTACATTAATGTAGGTGCAGAATTATTTTATACCAGCGAGCAGTATGGTTTTGAATCTATATTACACATTCATTCAGTGACTATAAAAGTTACATTGTGTTTAGTTATCGCGTTATCAAGTCATTACATGCGGTGATCAAGATTAAGGATATACTAGATAAGATAAGAATTCGCTACTGGCTTTTACTAACAGTTGGTTTATCTCAGATGAACAAGATAACGATATCATAGATTTCTGTGCTTCAAAGCTGCTGGGATTGATCTGGATCCAGCTGTCCGGGGTTTTTAACATGCAAATGATAAAGATTCTGTAGATGAAATTACCCTTAAATGCTTGTAATCAAACGGGGGAGGGGGGGTCTGATCTTTGGTTTGATTTTTAAAGTGGCCGTATTTCAAACATAAAACATGATACAGCTGCCAGCTAAATGTATCATTGTTGAAAATGGGCTGAAAAAACAAATATGCTATTGGGAACCTATTTCCCCATTCCCAATAACAAGCGGTTGCGTCTGGGAAATTAGGGCTAGGCTGCGGCAGGCAAAAAGTTAAGGTTAGGGTTAGGCTGCGGGGCGTGGATAGTTAGGTTAGGCTGCGGGGCATGGAGGGTTAAGTTAGGCTGCGGGGCATGGAGAGTTAGGTTAGGCTGCGGGGCATGGAGGGTTAGGTTAAGTTGCGGTGCATGGGCGGTTAGGGTTAGGCTGCGGGACATGAAGCATTAGGGTTAGGGATAAAGAAGGAAAAGGTTAGGGTTAGGCTGTGGGAAAGAGAGGGTTAGGGAAGGATTAAGAATGTGGTTAGATTCATCTACCTTTAAGCGGATCAATCTTCACAACACAGGAGTTGCACATCAACACCGCTTTTGCCGCAATTGCCAGCAATCGGCATTCAGCTTTAGCACAATGGTTTTTCAAAATAAAGACCATTGTATCGGTGAACCACATTCGAAAATGGAACCCTTATCCACCTTTATATATCAGTGAATTCAAATCTTAGTTCTGATTTTTAACTATAGGATGTTTTTATAGTGTTTATTATTATTTATTATTATTTAGCTCCTGAAGCTTTATATACTTTGTCCACATGTGGGCAGCCAGTCCCTGCATGTTCCCCTATAGATCAGCAGTAGAGAGTCAGCGATAATTATGGTAATAGCAATGCTGCTCTGTTTTTGCAGAGCTACAATCCCCACAATGTGCCAATGAAAGATTGAGGTTTGGTGTAGAAACATGTGCATATGTGGTCACATGAACAACTTACCTTATTAAGGGCTTCCTGCACTATAGACTCGCTCTCGTTATCCAGGGCAGATGTGGCCATGTCAAGGAGGAGGATTCTGGGATTCCTGAGCAACGCCCGAGCAATGGCAATCCTCTGCTTCTGTCCCCCACTCATCTGCCCTCCACCTTCTCCAACAAGGGTGTCAAATCGCTACGTGCAAAAACACAAATCCCAAAAGGTTACTTTTTCAAATAGCTTTAATGTCCCCAAGAACGAACATCTTTCAACATTTATTTTTTAGTTGCAGTTTGAATTTGATTCTGTCCTTAAAATA
Source organism: Limnodynastes dumerilii (assembly GCA_011038615.1). NCBI lineage: Eukaryota > Metazoa > Chordata > Amphibia > Anura > Limnodynastidae > Limnodynastes > Limnodynastes dumerilii. The sequence goes on along the minus strand of WWET01004755.1, from coordinate 46,355 downwards.
GCCAAGGACCATTATCCTGTTTCAGAATTGGATTAGGGAGCTTATTTGCATTGCAGTCTAAAACCTCAATCATTCATTTGCAGAAAAGCTTCTTTGCCTCCAGTTACCTGAGGTAAATCCATGATAAAGTTGTAGGCATTAGCTTCCTTGGCTGCGTTGATAATGTCTTCCATCGTGACATCTTCTCTTCCGTATCTAATGTTTTCCGCGATTGTTGTTGCAAATAAAACTGGTTCCTGCTCCACAATTCCAATAAGGGAGCGAAGCCATTGAATATTGAGCGTTCGTATATCATGACCATCTAAAGTGACCTGGAGAGGGAAGAAGACAATAAGAAGGTCACCTATGTGAATAAATAGCTTGATTTAATTATGTCTGCTACTACTGCAGACCCTCCAACATGATCCATTCCATCAGGTACAATATACTCTGCACCTGAGCTTCCAACTCACTCACCTGGTGAAATGACTTAACTGATATTTAAAAAACTATTTGTCTCTTTAACAAAGGAGGTTACCATAGTAACTGACAGTTGGAAACTGAGAAGCAGATTATTTTGTACTTAATGGAATGGGTCGTGCTGGAGGGTATGCTACTGGGCTTGTAACACTGTGTACCACAAAGGACCGGATCCTGAATTAGTTACACACAGCTGCTGTAAGTCCACTGTTTGGAATGGATTTACATGTGTACGATCCTACAGTCTGTACTCACGAGGGAAGTTGTCTTCCCCTGTACTCCCCTCACACGTATGGAGCTCAAAAGTCCAAAACTGTACCTAAAGTTTTCATCAGCTCATCACGCCCCACTGTCGTAAAACGTCCCAGCACAGAAGGCAGCATCTTGTGTACCGCATTCTAATGCTTATTAGACCCAAGCACAGTCCGCACCCATCAGGTACTTACGCATTCCTATTTAATCGCAAGACTTCTCTTCCCTTGCTGTCTGATTTAACTTAAATCACTATTGTAATCCCTAGAGTTACTAGGGATGGGTGGGGCTTGATGACATCATGAAGCCCCGCCTACCATCTGGAACACTAGTGATTATAGTAGTGATTGACAAGGGGTGGGCTTCATGACACATTTTGCATAAACCACACCATTAAGCCCCGCCCCCCATGTCGGAATCTATTTCCTCCCTCCGAGATCTCCTGTAGGGAAGAATTAAAAACACATTTCTTTGTATATAGTTAAGTAATATTGTGCTTTGAAACATCTTTATAAAGAATCCTTTACATCCACTTTATCACTGGATAACTAGTTTATCTAGACGACCCTGGCCCTCCTGAATATTGCTGCTGGGAGATTGTGTGAAGGTTTTGTAGAACTGTCGCCATCATCAGCATCAGAGAGGATTCTTTATAAAATGAGGATTCTATTTCCTGTGTTGGAATGTTTTAGATGTCACGGACAAATAATCACATGTACACGTGCTTTATATGATAGCGCCTGGCCTCACTGCGTACAATGTTGAAGACAAAGGAAGCTTTCAGCATAAGGTGCCCTAAAGGGCCACCTTACGTTTTATGCTCTAAGCAGCTAACATAATAGACAAGAATCAGACCATTGCTCACTGATTGCAGTCCTCAGGATTTTTTGGGATATCCCTCTATTGATCACTGATTGACATAGCATGATATAGAACATATAGCTTACCTTTCCATCTGTAGGGTCATAGAATCTTTGAATGAGCTGGACTGCAGAACTCTTCCCAGAACCACTGGGTCCAACAAAAGCAGTGGTCTCTCCCGGCTTAATGCACACATTCAGATTACTCAAAATCTGGGGAGTTGAAATAAACTTATATTATGATGTCCTTGGAAACCATAGCGCCCGATTCAATTAGCCTCGTGTCTGCGTTATTTGCAGTTCGAAGCTAATTTTGCTAAATATTTTGGGAGGATTTTTATGAGCGCCCATAGAGGTGCGCATAAAAAAAACGGCAAATTTTTGGTACCGTAAACGACAGGAAAAAGCGCACTGCAATCTTTTTTGCCGTCATCGCAGCTAATTGATTCAAGCCCATAGAGTTTATTTAATTGTAATAGAGTATTATGATACATCATTATAAAAACATCATAGGGGCCATAACAATTTACTTATAAATATTATTCCCAGTTCCCAAGCCACCTTTTAAATATCGTCTAAATCAATTATCAAGCTTTTCATTATTTTTTGTACATGCATTTACTCATAATATGTATGAATAATGTTTTCTTTGAAATTAAAAAAGTACCCATTCTCAGTCATAAAGAAGATTATTTGACATTTTTATTATATTTAGGTTCTTAACTGTAAGTTTCAATTTATAACAATCAATATTTCTCTGGCTAAAGCAAAACTATTATTAGCCTTAAGCAAGCACTCAATCTTATTGTCACCAAGGGCCTGATCCAGAGCTACACTGGCCCGGAGCACTCCTCCGACACTCCCCCTGTGGCCGCTGCAATTACCCACTGTTACACCGGATGAAGGCTACCCTAACTTCAGCCGGCATAACGGCAGGTGATTACACCGGCCACAGGGTCGTAACTGCCCTAACCCGTCCTCCTTTCCTCATTTACTTACCTTCCCCTCTGCCTTCCTTCCGTAACGGTTGCGTAGTTACGATGAGGAACGCCCTCCTTGCCGTAACTACGCAACAGTTAGGGGCGCCCGATCCTAAGGATCAGGTTTCCCTAACTAAGCCGGGCAACATCTGCCCGGCGCATGCACAGAACGTCAGAAATGCCGTTCTTACGCATACGGCCGCCGTAACTAGTGCGGTGGCCGTAGCTCTGGATCAGCCCCTAAGTGGCTAGTGTTTACAATAGGTTCCGCCATGCAACAAGCACATTTATAGAACTGACCATTACAGCAAAAGTGACAATTGTTGTTATGTAATATACGCTATACAAATGAATAATAATACTTGCACAAAGGCAAATAACGGACATGGTCTGCATATTAATATTAAACACAAAACAAAAATACATATACAGTATCAAAATGTTTATCATTTATTTTAGAACGTCATTGTCTTCTTTCTAGTTATGATCAAGCTGATTTCCGTGAATGGGAAATTTATATAGTAGAGGTGGTGACATCTCAACAGTTATTCTAATAAAAGAGGGAGGCGTTAAACTAGCCTTTGCTGGTGGGGATGCTGTATGAGACGATTGCAATTGGTCAGGTTAGTACAATTTTTTTTTGTTTACACTTAATTTCCCAATTCTTATCTTTTGCCACCAAAAATATTTTGAAATTGGCTTAACCTTCAATACGACTGATTTGTCAAATAAATGTTCATCTTCCCTTTGTGTTTTTCAATATAACGAAGGGAACACATAAAGATGGAGTATACAGGAAAATATCTTCCATAGCAAATGTGGAGAACGTTTTAAGACTTTGGGCGACCTGGTGGTTGGTCCTACCTTTACTTCTGGCCGTGACGGGTAGTGGAAATTCACATTATGGAACTCAATAACACCATTCACTTTGTCTAGTTTGTGGCCTTCCTCGGACATGCAATCAATTACCGGCGTCTTAAATAAAACACAAACAAAATGTTGCTTTCTAAGACTACAATGGGAAATCGGTGTTTACCGTTTGATGATGAATATTATGTTTAATCTCAAATCAAAAAACAAGAAACAGAACTGAGCTCGCTATAAAACCCCATTTTCCTCCCAAAAAATAATAATAACATAAAAAGGAATCACTGTGTATGAAAAGAAAAAAAAAACAGGTCACTGTTACAGCATTAGACCACCTTTTACTCTGGTAGTTGGTATAGGGCATTGTCATTGGGCCTAATCCAGACCTACGCTCATTAAACGCTCATGTGTGTAGCGTATATACACCAGCGTGTAACCACGATGCACTCCTCTAGACACTCCCCTTGATCGTACATAGTTTTGCCATCAGCAAACCCTACCCTAACTTTTCAAAGCATAACCGCAGGCATCCGTAAGCTCCTTGCGTAGTTACGATGCTAAGCACGCCCATACTGTATGATTTAAATGCCTCACCCCGCCCTTGGAGCGTAATTACAGCTTTCGTATGGCAGTCACACCCCCTTGAGCGTATTAACAAAGGTGTTACACTCAAGGCCCATACGGTCAGATTTTAGAACCTGATTCACAGTTAAGAAGCTGCTGCTATTTCTGTGTGTATTTTTAGGAACGGTTAAAAGGCAAATGCTTAGTACCTTTATTTATGTAATCTACATAGGTTTTAAGAATAATTTACAAAGTCGTTCGTAATGAAATAAGTAATAAGAGGAAAGTCAGGACAAGTTAAGAAGGAAGATAAGAAAAGTGGGTGTGGGGGACAATTAAATGGGGCAAACAGGGCACGATTTGCTAAGTATGTTCATTCTTTAGCAACTTAAGATACATCCGCACAAGAAGATAAGTCTGCCTTTGGCATTCTTAAGTCAGTTAAGAGCAACAAAAAGGAGGATGTGTCAAGAGAATTGCTATGAGTATAATTGTGAACCCATTCATTCTTATCTCCCTTCTTAACTGTGAATCATGTCTTAAAATTCTCAAATGAAATATGAAGGCCAGTTCACCTTAGGCTGGATCCAGACCTAGTTAAGTGCTTGAACTTAGTTACTCCTGGGCTAAACCATGTTGATTGCAGGGGAGTCATATTTCATCTGTTGCAAACAGTATTAGAGTTGAGAGGTGATGTTTCCTATCCCAAGTCTAAATAACAGTGTGATAGTAAAGCTGGTCAGTATCTGTGTGCAGTAAGCAATTCAAAGATATATCCCTGCATGCAAAGATTAAATTAAATACAATCAACTTGGCTCCCCCCTGCAATCAACATGGTTTAGCCCAGGAGTAACTAATTTCAAGCACCTAACTAGCTCTGGATCCAGCCACTTGTGTATAACGTCTGCACAGTTGTCTGACCCACCTCATGCACGGAACCGCAGGACGTATGGAATCAACATCCGTACAACCAGCTTTCCGATGCGTAGTCCAGTGTTGTGGGCATGTGCGGGGACTTACGCAAACAGCTTGTATTAATAAGCTTTTGTACAGAACTCTGGACTGTGTCCATTGTCCGTAGTCTGCCTAAGTCACACTAATTTCCAGACAAAGGACCAGATTCAATTAGCTTCGCAGCAGCGTATTTTGCGGTGCTAAGCTAATTGCGCAAAATTTTTTTTTGTGACTTTTATGCACACCCCATAGAGGTGCGCATAAAAATTCGCCTATTTTTCATACCATATATTACGGGAAAATGCGCAGCGCGTACTTTTTCCCGTCATCGCGGCTAATTGAATCTGGCCCAAAGAATTAAAACAACCAGGTTCCTAAAATCTGCACTATTTGAAAGATGTGGTAACTGAGTCCAGTGTACAGGTCTTCTCTAAGAAAAAAGGTTCCACATTCTCCATTTGTACCAGTAAGGACTGGATGAGATATTTTTAAACTGTGAGGGTCCACGAGGGGTGAATGGTAAATATAAAGTGTACAGTGGAGATGTGTCCTGGGATGTCAGTCATAGTCTCACCTTTTCTATTGTCTCATATATAATTGTCGCAGCTGCCCGGCCAGTGGCAAAAGCCTCCAAGCATGGTGAGGCCTGACCCAGATTCATGGCAGCGACCAAAACGCCAAAGAATACCTGGAAAACATAAAAGACACATTTTGTATTATGTGTATATTTCTCGATTCCTTCCTATGCAGGGACTGCAACCGTATAATATATTTGAATTCTGTGTGTGTGTATATATATATATATTCAGGTGGTTTAGGCTAAAGGTATGTCTCACTTTCACTTCTTAAGAACTGAGGCCAGAGGTCTCCACTGAAAGACACTACACTGGTGCCCAGGGGTGTTTTAAGAAGTGAGGGGGGGCCCCTGTGCAGGATTTGTACACGGCTCCTCCCATCCCCCTTCCCCCCCTCCTGCGGAACCCCTCCAATCCTCCGCACATAGAAAATAAAAATAAAAAAGCCTATGAGCTAGCAGTATGCATAATTACTGTGAAAACAAATACAGATTTTGGTGCCATGGGGCCCCCTCTCGGCACCCATTATACATACGCCAATGCTGGGGCCCAAATTCGACTCACAAGTATTTGTTTGTTTTGTGTTAAAAATCTTTATAAATATAATACACAGATAACAGCACTCATTTTACAGTATATTTGTACTTTTTATATTCTAACCTGCTTATGAATTCCATCTTACATTTTGAACATCTCTGCGTTTAGTAAAGCAGAATAAATAAGCATTTTCAGTCCATTGTTATGGTGGGAGGAAATTACCTGGAGGAGACTTCCTGGAGTCAGTTCTTGTGTATCGATCACTAGCTTGGATCCATACCAAAATGCTAGAGAGTAGCACAGGAATATAATGCACCACATGTAGCCCTGAAACAAGCCAATAATCGTTCCTTTCCTGATACCCCAGACCTGGGCATCCACCAAGTTGTTATCATACCTGCAAATATTAAAATAATGATAAGCAAGAGAGGCAATAAATGTATTTAAAAGTCCGGAGCTTATCAATTCACATACATCGGATGCAACAATTAAATGAAAAGTCCTACAGATCATTTTCCTTTCCTTAATAGAACATTAGATCCCTTCTCTGCATGAATCTATTCACTAACAAAGTATTTTCTCCTTTTTGAAAATGTCTATGGAAGGAAAACATGTAGGGCTCATATCAGCGCAAACAACTTTATTTAATCACTGTCCACCAAGAAATATTTCACAGTTAAATGTTCCAAATAACTGTGCGCTTTGTTTTCAGATCAGTATATTGACACTGATTAAGAGTTTGAGACAAGAGAGGAAAGTTACTCCTGGGCAAAACCATGTTGATTTCAGGGGGAGTCAAACTTAATCTGTTGCACAGTATTAGAGTTGAGAGGTGATGTTTCCTATCCCAAGTCTAAATAACAGTGTAAAAGTGAAGCTGGTCAATATCTGTGTGCATTTAGCAAAGGTAAAGTATTCTCCCTGTATTCATGGAATAACATTTCTTTGACTCCCCTTGAATCAGCATGGTTTTGCCCATGTGTAACTTTTCCTCTCTTATTATCATCTCTATTGGAGTTAGAGACTATCTAATTAGGACTATTAAGTTTAGCTCCTGGTGAATGAAAACTATATCCATAAAAATGTTTTATCCCTCTGGCAGTGGCATCACATCCTACCTGTCAGCTTCTCTTTTTTCTCCACCAAAAGCAGCCACAGTTCGTATAGAAGAAAGCACCTCATCGGCCACAGAGCCGGCCTTGGCGTATGCTTTAAGTTCTCTGCCTGTCAGTCTTGCAACAGCCTAAAATATTGGAGTTATGGGAAATCACATTGATCATTGTTGAGACTTGTATTTCTACTTTAAAGTACGGGTGAAAGACAACTAGAGCAGGGTTGCCAACTCCAGGAATGTCCAGGAGACTCTTAAAATTCGGGCAGTTCTCCCACTATCCCGGGAGAGCCGGCAAATCTCCCGCAAGTGACTTGAGGCCTGTGGTTTCATGGAAACTAGTGTTGCTAGGGACACGGAGGGACTTGATGACACAATTTGCCCCATCAAGTCCCGTCCTGATCCCTATTACAGCTAAAAAAACAGGTATTAGTCAGGGGGCAGGACTTGATGCAATTTGCATAAATTGCGCCATTAAGCCCCACCCCCTATATGCATCTATAGGATCTCCCGGAGGGAAGCTGTTAAAAGTCCGCAACCCTGAAATAGAGACTCTCTGGCCGCTGTTGCTAAAATGTTAATTTAAAGAACCTAGGCCCCCATAGGGCAGCAGGGACATAAACAGCAGGCAGGTGCTCATCAGAAATCATAGAATAGGGTTCATTTGTTAGCTTTTAATTGTTTTGTTGCTGTTGTTAAGCTTAGGGGATGGATAGGTTAGGGGTAAAGGGGTGGGGAAGGTATAAGAAGGATAGGGGGCAGAGGTTTCAATCTCTTCCCTGCCTCCCTTAGAGTTGATTAAGGACACTGTATTGTGGTTTATTCTTGCTGTAGCCTTTTCTTTCCAGAAGGTGCATGGTTGTGCGATAGCAGTAGGGGGGGGTCAACAAAAAAAGGTGGTGTTGGCAAACACGACCCAGGAGCGATGAGGGCATCATACCCTAGAGGTTGCATCCTGTAGGATCTGCCATCTTCCAGGTGCTGGGGTGTGCAGTATGAACAGGAAAAAAAACATTGTTCTTGCTGGAAAAACAGTCTCAATGGGGCGCCAAGGTGATGTAAAAGTGATTATGGATGAAGCCAATGTACTAAAATCAGATATATAAATATTATGTATTATTGTTTCATTTATTAGATGTAGATACTGTGTGCTGGATTCACAACCCCGGATGTATTGCACATACGTCCATAATTTACCAAAAATAGCTACTACGCATGCGCAGTAACTATTTTAAGTAATTTATGTATCGTTTCGTTATGTAGGTTGAGTATATGCGGTCTTAAACACCGCATATACGCAATCTACGTAACAAAGCATAGACTGTAGAAAGTCCTCAAAGTGCACCGTGGGGGATACAATCCTTAAAGTGCACAAAAAGTAAAGACTGACACAGTGCCCAGGGTAAGAATCCTAACGGATGGGTTCGATAAGAAGAGTCTGTGATGAAAAGGTCCCGGGATTGCAGAGAGTTCTAGCCCACCATCCTCTCCGTATGGTTTCCTCCTCCTGTGTGTACTGCCGTTTAGAAGCCGCTGTCTGGCACGTTTTGGGTGCGAACCTCCCTTTGTCAAAGCAGAGGAGGAGGAGGAGATAATTCGGAGAGTATGGCGGGCTAGAATCTCTGCAATCTGCACTCTGGAAGGATTCAACTGAATTAATATTCTTGGACTTGTGCATTATTTTTTCACTCTGGATATTGGCCTGTAGCATTCATTGACTTTAGTGTATTTTTATATCGCAGTGAGCCCTATTACCAACACCCACAAATAAGAGTTAGATGCAGCGTTTATCCTGTTCCCATATATTTCTATATTATTTCAAATCCCAACTAACACTTGCTTGTGGCATTTAAGACATTGTAGCACCATTATCTTTTACACTTAACACCTACAGAAGTCACATCATTCCCAAATGCTGAATGCTGTGGGATAAAATATCAACACTTACCAGTCCCATTAATGCCGCTCCTAATCCAATCAGAGGACTCACAGCCACTATAACTAACGTTAGTTTCCAATTTCCAATAAAACCAATTAGAATTCCAAATACAAAAGTGGAAAGGCGCTCGATAAACATTGCTACTTGATCGGCAATGGCGTTGTTAATTTTGTTAATGTCACTGTTGAAAGAAAAGGAGACGGTTTAATGGGCCACAATTAAATTCTAGGACAATAAAATGGAATACAATAGAGATAAAGCATTCCATCTCTACTGCAAATCAGTGAGTGGGAGCCGTCATAGCATTAAAGCGGCACCACCTGCAGGCCACCGGTGGTATTGATTGGAACAGTTGTCATTTCAAAGATATGTTTTTTCAATGTAAACCATGAGGCAGTTCTATAGATAAGATGGATTAGTGCTGGGAAGTTCTAAGTACCTTGGAATTTGCCTATCCCCGCCCTCCCTGGCTAATCTAAATCCCTCCCCCCTCCTACTTCTAACTAAACACTCCCCGAGGCGACATTAGAATGCCCCCTTCTAACTAAACTACTCTTTAAAGACCACACAGAGGCAATCTACATACCTAATTGGTACATAGATTGAGTAAATTACCTACTAAGCATGCCCCGTAGGTCATTTCGGAAAACGACGCACTTAAGAAGCACAAGTGTGAATCAGGGCATGTATGACTCATTTATAAACATCTACTCACTCAACTTTATAAGTGGACCCCCAATCACTCCCCTAAAACATAGATATTAGTTGCCCATATGTAAAACAGTTCCTTGAACAAATGAAGAGCCTTACTCTGAAATTCGCGTGTTCAGTTCCCCAACAGAATTACAGTCAAACCATCCAATATCAAGCCTCATTATTTTCCTAAAATATTCCTTCCGAATAATTTGTATTTGACGAGCTGCTGCCATAACCCAGAGAGAGATCTGTGGAAGAAAGTGACCAATGAATATAACGCTGTCCTTTCTACACAAAACTCATTATTGAAGCAATACGTGTGTAAAGAATGACAATACAATGGGCAAAACATACAAGGTATGTCTATAAAATAACGAGACTGTGATTCCACCTAGCAAAACAAAGCAGTCAGTAGCGGTTATAACTGCAGACGTAGTGACCTTGAACATGTGGCAGAATGGGTTCCAGAAGGCACAGCAGTTACCAGCATTATTATAAGGAAGTTTTGAAAAAGCTGAGAGAGAGAGTCAGAAAGAAACAGCCGCAACTGTGGAAAAAATGGTTTCATTCTTCACCAGGACAATGCGCCTGCTCACACAGCACTTTCTGTGACCAATAATCACATTACTACTCTTGAACATCCTCCATATTCACCTGATTTAGCAACTTTTATCTTTTCCCAAGAGTTAAATCAGTGCTTAAAGGTACATATTTTGAGTCAGTTGAAGAAAATGGCAGATATGTTGAAACAAGTGACAGAAATTGATTTGCTCCATGCCTTCCACCAGTGGAAAACAAGACTACAGCGATGTATTAGTGGAAATGGGAAGTGTATTGAAGGGGACAAGCATTACATTTGTAATACCAATAAATAAAAGAGAGTTATTTAATCAGTCTCGTTATTTAATAGACAACCTTGTAGTTCCAGCAACAGGAAAAAAATCTACTTTCTCTCCATTAATATATGTTCTTTTTTAAGAACTAAACCCAGAATTTTACAAAGGCTAAATTATGTTTACAAGCTTCTGGTAGGTTCCAGCATGCAAAATGTATGGGTTGTGAGATATATTTATGCCGCTACAGTGATCTGTATTTTCTATATGTTCTGCAGTTGATAAGAGTCATCCGCTGACAGGTAAGTTCTTCTATCCTAGCCCTACCCTTAACCCTCTCCTAACCCTAACCTAATCCTGCAACCTAATCCCAACCTTCTCCTTAAGACCTATCCCTAATCCTCCGTTCTCAAAGCCTAGCCCTAACCTTAACCTCAGCCCGCCACAGCCGCTGCAGCCTGTCTCTTTTAGGAACGCGTATTTTACTTAGCATTTTGACAATGATACAGCTGCCATTGTCGGAAATCGGCCAGCCGGACCGGCAACCACCTCTTATATTATTAAAATCCACAATTCTCCCTGAGAAATATTAAAGCAGAAATCAGAAAATCTATTTCTATACCCCATTTACTTGTTGTAAATAGAAGTACATTTTAAGGGTGTACAGATCAGTGTCGAAGAGGCTGAATCCACAACTCCGGTGCTGCGGTTGACAGCAGTGGCAGTGGAGTCACCATGGCGGATCGCGTGTGATCCAAAGTTCTGTACATGCAAGGGAAGTCCACCTCCCTTACACCTACAGGACTAAAGATGGCAGGACCCTACCTTAACATTTACACACCCGCCCCACGGAAAATGGAGCCGATGCTTAAATGAGGATTATATGTAAGATCTTACTGTATGATTTAAATACCCGCCCCCTCTCACCATGCAAACACGCAGCAGGCTTGGCGGCTTGTCCTGCCCCACCATCGCAAAGGCTTCCAGCAGAGAAGCCTAGATCCCGAGCATCCAGATCTCCGCCCATGCAATTTGCATACGTTTTCCGCTTGCACTGAACAGAAAACGCGCATAAGTGTGTGTGTGCAACATGACACATTCCATTAGGAACAATATACTCCACTCCTGAGCTTTCAACTGTCACTCACCTGGTTTAAATGAATTAACTGATATTTAGAAAACTATTTGCCTCTTCAGCAAAGGTGGTCAGTTAGTAACTGACAGTTGTAAACTGAGGAGCACGTCTTTTTCTATTGTGCATGTGCCGCAATTTACAATGGGGGTGACATTGCACGTTAGTGTGAGGGGGGGATGTAACATGTACAGTATATGTGCACGTCACCATTACTGGACTTCCAATCAAAAGTCTAAGGGTAGGCTACCCAAGACGGAACTCCATTCAAGTGAGTGGAGTTACCTCCCTTGCGCTCACACGGAAAGCTGGATTCAGCAGGGATCCAGTGTCAGATCCCCAGAGCCCTGAATGCAGCAGCAGCAGATCTGGATCTGGTCCATATTTAGTCTTCTGGTAAATAGTGAGCGAAAACATCCACATGCAGGAAATATTATTCAATGCGTTATGTTTAGTGTGTTAACTATTAAAGAAAAACGGAATGGATATACCTGAAAATAGCTGAGCACGAGGACTGCTACTCCAATGGCAATGTAGTAATAAGCAAATTGTGTCATCTCCGTCTCAAGGTTTATCCTGGAGTAGAATTAATGAAGGTTACAGTGCAGGGTTAGCGGGGTTAGTTTAGTACAGCATACAGCTTAGATGACCACCAGGGGGCTGGACCAGAGTTAGGGACAAAAAAATAAAGGAGCAACTCTGCACCTGATCAGACCATGTTGAATGTTATCCTTTGCATGCAGAGAAAGTGCTTTGAATTATTTGAAACTTTCATTTAGAATTAAACTACGAAATAAGAACGTTAATTCATTTTTAGTTTGCCTCCTCCTGTAGCTCAACATGGTTTCATCAAGATGTAGATTTGGGTCCAGATTCACAGTTACGTAGTTTTCGTCTTACGTTGTATTAAGAATTGGGCTACTACATATGTTACGCTATCTACGTACCATTTCTGTACAAAGATTGCGTAAGCGCCTAGAGTTCCATCCGACAGGGCGCAAGGTGGGTGAGGGGAACATTTAAATTTTACAGTCTGGTCTGGGTTTAAGAGTTCCATGCGAATCACCAGTCATACAGACCACTGAGCGGCACAGGACACTTAAGGTAGGGTTATGGCAGCGAATGTGCTTTCAACTCCGCACAAGAGAGGGGAGTGACAGGGGAGTTCATTCCCCTCTCTTACTGGACTACCAGATCTCTATGCATGGGGAGGTCTGAATCTGGCCCCCTGGCATACACACAGGTAAATATAGTTACTACGCGTGCGCAGCACCTATACAGAGCTGATTAAGCCAGCGGGATTTCTTATTTCTGTATCAGGAGCAATATGCTTTAAAACGGTGTTATCTTTGGTGAATGCAAAGAATTCTGTCTTTTCCGCCAGGGAACGGAGCCTCCAATGCCATGTATCGTGTGGAATTCAGCCTCCGCAATCAGGACTGGCTCACTCACCATGCATACGAGGCCCACATGGTGGGTGGCTGCAGGCATTTAAATTGTACAGTAAGGGCTTGGCTAAGAGATGGAATACTTAAGGTAGTGTCCTGGTCACGGGAACACATTCCACACACAGGAATACAGGGGGTGTGTCCTGCTAAAACCTGTATTTAACCGCAACGGAGGCAAACATACAGATTCAGCACTTAGTTCTGGGTCAGGCCCATATTGTATATATAAATAGTGATCAGACGCCATTCATACAAATCAATCAAAATGAGTTCTGTTCATAGGTTCTATAGTGTGTCTTACCCACAATCCACTGTAGAGTTGTCCATCTCAAATATAGAGCCGTTGATCCAGCTGATTGTGGCATTAACACACGTCTTATTCTTGTCCTGGAGAACCTGATTTTCTTTTTCATATGCAATAAACGTGTCGGTCATTAGCCCATAGACGAAGAGCATCAATGGTTGAGCTGCCCCATGGACCAAGGAGCACAAGCCACCTATTACCATGAAGACGATGTCCCTGCAGTTAGAATAGCGGAACTAGAAGCAGATAGGCTATGGTTAGAATGTCAATATTTTAAAGGGAATTTTCTGTATTTCCTATATATCAAAAGCTTTTTACTTTGATTCCATCTATTATTATTATTATAATTATTAACATTTATTTATAGGGCGCCACAATGAATCCGTAGCGCTGAGTAATCTAGTAATCTGTGATGTATAATATAGGGCCACATATAGACTTGATAACACCAGCTGACTAGTGTACGTAGGCTGTGTGGTCGTACAGCACATGTGCAATACCGGGACTTATGCATTGGAGCGCAGCCAACCGATGTAGCATTCTGATGCGTAAGTATTTGATTTGATGGCGGGGCCCTCTTACCATGTGTACTTGATACACATCATGGGCTGGATCCAGACTTAAGTAAGTGCATGAAATGAGTTACTCCTGGGCTAAACCATGTTCATTACAGGGGAGTCATATTTCATCTGTTGCAAACAGTGTTAGAGTTGAGAGGTGATGTTTCCTATCCCAAGTCTAAATAACAGTGTGATAGTAACGCTGGTCAGTATCTGTGTGCAGTAAGCAATTCAAAGATATATCCCTGCATGCAAAGAATACAATTACCTTGACTCCCCCCTGAAATCAACATGGTTTAGCCCAGGAGTAACTAATTTCAAGCACTTACTTAAGTCTGGATCCAGCCCGATGGATCGAAGTAGAAATTCTATTCGTACAGGAAAAGCTTTCCCAAGCTGTACGCGGCCCTTCCGCATCAGAACGCTTAATTTAGGGCTCTGCGTTTGGAAGGGTCGCACAAGTGATGGGATGCAGGGGGTGTACACTCTCCATGCACGTATGGAATATACAGTATGATCACAAATTACAAACGTTAGCCTCTATTGTGGAGTCTTTAGATCGGGTCCATAGTCTATAAACATAACACAGAGGGATCATCTTGAGAAGTGACAGAGATGACCTTTATATACATATTGAAGATTATCTGTGTCACTTCCCAAAACAGAGCTCTTTATCTAATCTAATTTACACAACACTGTAAAATGTCATCTTGTTTCTCAACTACAGAAAGCTTATCTACCTTATGGAAGGCAGGCGAAAGGTTTTAGCCTGAGGCAGATTGAATACAGGGGTATCCCAGGCTCTCAACAAATGGATTCTGGTCTAGGGGCTCTAAGGGTTTAGCAGGAATAGGGGCCCTGGACTATCCTTCTCAGCAGAGGCTGAACTACCATTGGTGCAATGGCACCGAGGCCCATGCTGATACAGGGGCTCACAGCCGTTATCACTGCACCACCGAAGCTTCGCATTGGGGTATCATCGGGGTCAAAGCATTTTTTTTGCACCTGGCTCTACAATTGGCTAGTACCGCCGCTGCTTCTTAGGCAACTATTATATTCTCGGGTTTCCCTACTAACATTTTAGGTCATAGCGGACAGAAAGCCCTAGAAAACGGTGATCTTACAGTTGTGGGGTATCCTCTCTCCATTGGTCCTGTATAGTGGGGGTCCTGTGCCGTAAGAGTGTCCTGTGCAATGCCAGTAGAAGGGGGCAGGATTATTCAACCTTGGGACAGGTAGAACCCCCTCCCCTTGAGGCAGATGTCTATGATATGACGCTCTGTTCTGACTGGAGTTGTATGTGTTATGTTAGTACTTTCCTATCCACCTAAACAATGAACACACTTTTCTTGATATAAAAAAGTGACCTCTTATTACCCCACTGACTGACCAATGTCAATTATTTATTGTAGGGGAAGTTTAGGAGTGGGGAGAGTATTATTGGGGGCAGGTTGTGAGGAGGATTATAAGGGTACACAAATAGGTTGTTTGGCCAATACCAGAAGCATAAGTTCAGACACCATCTAATAGCCAGACAGGCTTTGTACAAGGTATTCAAAGACAGTCCTGCACCTTCTGTATTTTACATGAATGTCCAACATTTTATTATTATCCACGTTCAAGCGTCACTTTCATCGTATTAGGGCAATGAGATAAACATTTACCAACTGAAAAAATCCAACACGGATTTCTTTTTCTTTCTTTTTCTTTGATTTTTTTCCAAACCTACAACAGAAAAGGTTAAGAAGAAGGGATTCAGAAATAGCAATCAGGAATGTACTAATATGAGAAAACTATTACTTTACTTAGAGAAATATTAATGTCTACATTGTGCAAATTATAATAACACAATTTTCTCAATACCTACCCATCTGCCAGAGACTGTAATTCTCCATCTGAAAGAGAATGATATAGTGGACGATGAAGAACATTTCTGTTATAATTCTAATGTGTCTGTTTACTGCAACCTATCTATCTGTT